>JAUZSV010052913.1:0-15009 GCA_034780495.1 Parotocinclus cesarpintoi
GAAACTCTTAGTCTCTTGCATCACTACCCGAAAACTCCCAAGTTTCTCCCCAGCCCTCTACTGCCACCTACAGGTCTTTGCCTGACATTTCCATAAAAATAAAAAAAAAGCCACAAGTCGCCACTTAGCTACAGCAAAAGCCCGTCAGATCACACTGGATAAGTTCTTCAAAAGTTGACTAGAATTTAGTAAGAACTTGTTTTTTACAGTATTATACCTCACATGTTGAGTACCTATACATTGTGTTGTAGATCGTTTCAAGAAACTCACAATAAAGGTTTATTAAACATTTAATATGTTACAAAGCATTTTCTCATTTAACAATGGGAGCGTCATCAGTGCTTGGAATCTTGCATGGCCCCATTATTACAGCAAAGATATTGCCTGCCTTTCATGGTACTTTTTCATTGCAGTTTTATGGATAGCAACAAGCCTAAATATCTTTTACATGTGAAATAAACTACCTAGATTATGGAAGCCGTTGACATGTTAATAAGAGGTCTACACATAGTTAATCGTTGATAATCACTAAAATAGTCACAGATGCACTTATGTTCTGTGCTCAGCTCAGGTTTAATAGGATTGTGCAATCGGACGTGAGGCAGACCTCTCGGCTTGTGCGTTTCATTGTACCTTGGTGGGATTTACAGCCCAACTCCGCAAATCTGCGCTTTTAACAATAAAAATGATCAGAATCATAGAGAAATGGCATAGATCAGGGAGAAAAAACTTTGTTTAAAAAAACCCCCACAACAGTTCCTTTTTTATTGAAAAATGCTGCACATCTCTGATCATCAGTATCCATCAAGATATTGGCTGGACATAAAACTACAGTTTAAAACAGACGATAAATGCCTATTGGAAAACAACTTATGAAGTAAAATGGTGCATTTGTACAGTTTTAGGAAAAAATAACACATATACATAGGTATCTTCTGGGACTTTGTATCTTTGTAAGGTCCTTTTCTGCTCTGTTTTTCTTTGTTGGGTCTTGTCGTTGTTTGTAAGGTCCTTTTCTGCTATGTTTTTCTTTGTTGGGTCTTGTCGTTGTTTGTAAGGTCCTTTTCTGCTCTGTTTTTCTTTGTTGGGTCTTGTCGTTGTTTGTAAGGTCCTTTTCTGCTCTGTTTCAATTTATTGGGTCTTGTTTTTGTTTGTAAGGTCCTTTTCTGCTTGGTATTCTTTTGTCTGTCTGGTTAGCCTGTTACCTGACTAGACCTTTGATTAGTATCTTGTGTCTGGTTGATAATGTTCTTTCTCCATGTTTAGCTTGTCTGTGATCTTGTTTGTAATTTAGCATTTAGCATTTTCAGCTTCCTCAGCTGTACTCTGCTCTAGTTTGTTGTGATAGGTTCCTTGTTTATCACTGCATCTAGATTCTTGTTTTAGCTCATATTATAGTTTCACCTTTGTCTTCTTTCCTACATCCAAACACGACTTTGACTCTTTTCATTGTTTCATTGTATGTAGCCTGTTCCCGGAACCCTTTGTCATCTCTTTGTTAGCCAGTCCAACTTGTAAGCATGTTGGTTCTCTTTGTTTAGCCTGTGTGTACGTCTGAGACTGGTTTGATTCTTTATGCTTCTTTGTAGATATAGCATAGAACATTCTTTTACACCCCAACATATAATTCAGAATTGATGCACTAGATTACATTGTTCTATATCATTAGCCTTTATAGCACAATAATATGTCACACTCCCATCATCCGTTCTCAATCAACCTCCTTAAATAAATTTAAATACAGTTGACTACAGATTATATTTGTAAAAATATATACCAGAAAAGACCATTATATTGAATTATTTGGAAAGAAAAACAATTGTATTTTAATTTGGCTTTTTAAAAGGTTGAAGCTACAACAGAACATTATGTTTACAAAAATGTACAATCTAGTCATTTCTTTTATATAAGAAAATGTTCATTGTTTACAAATCAAACATGAAAAAAAGACTAAAACAGGACTAATAGTAAGAAAATAAAATCATGAACTCAGTATCGTAAATCAAATCGCATTGTGAGCAGGGTGTATTGTTACACGCTTATTAGCCATAGGTCTTGCTTCTCGTGGTACTTAGTAAAATGTAATAAAATAAGCATCCTAACTTGATCTCACACGTGTAGTATTTCTAATTTTATTGAAACAAAATTACACAGAAGTAAGAGTATAAGAATGGCAATGACATCAAACCTCCATCCTTATCTAGTCATGAACTTTGTAATGGTTGATGGAGTTCTAGATAATGAGTTAGTGTACTTTAGTTTCAGCACTGTTTCTGTAGAAAAACTCTAGCATGTAGATATAAGACCAGTCTATGCTTTTGCATTTCTCTTACCACAGTCGCTGCTTTATTCTCTTGGGTCAGAAAGATTTGTGATCCATAACGCTGCTGGGTCCGAGTTTCCTCAATACATGAAAATAAAAAATTCCACTCCCAAACCAGCATCTCACCAGCTAGCACATTAGCATATATGAATATGCATGAGCAGGTTACAGCAGACAGACTGGTACAGAAATGAAGAGAAACACAGCATATAGGAAACTCTTGTTCTCTTTAATTCTGATCAGATTCTGACCAGGCTGCATGTGGATCTACCAGCACTACTGTAATTCTGCATCTGTCGCTTGTTCATCATGTCTATTATCATTAGTTACCAGCTTGTCTCTCTACAGCTGGTGCATGGAGCGTGTGACCTACACAAGCTAACACAAATCAGTTCTACAACAATTCCCAGAGTTGAACAGACCAGAGAAAAAGGGACAGAACCAATGACACAAATGCAACCTGTGTTGAAGCTATATCATTTCACGTATCTACATGTAATACTTATTTTTCAGTCTTGGATTCATATCTCTGTATTTTAGTTTCTGTATAATGTCCTTAGGTAAGGGAAGATGAGGGTCTCCATAGAAAGGGGCATGAGTACAGTCACAGACTATCTTCCAAACCACTTTATAATGGCATTATAAGCTCAGATGACTTCTCTTTTCATATGTATATACACATGTATGTACAAAGTTACTGTCAATACGGATACTCGCCCACAAAGTACATCAAGCATGCTGATGGAAAATAATGGAGCAGAGTTGCAGTGGTCCAGGAGTTGAGGCGCACAGGGTTGGGCGTGTCTGAGGTGTGTGTGTGTGTTGGTGAGCATGGCAGAGGGATCACACTCTGTCCATGAAGGTGAAGGCATGCCTGGTGGGCTCCAGAAGTCCAAACAAAGCCAAACACCAGTAATCTGTAATCAATTTCCGCCTCATTTCCACAGCTGAGTCACTGATCCGGTGTGGTCCTTGTTCCACAGCTTACAGAAGGATCATCCACTTTACCGGCAAAATCTCTTCATACATCATGTTGGTGCCCGCTAAATCTGTCTCTGAGTGTTTTGAAGGGAAGAACATTTAACAAAATCAGTCACGGTCACTTAACCAGAGTAGTCACCCACGTTTCAGACACGTATCTGGTTGTGTTTTTGAAGAGGAACAGAAAACATAAAATGTCCTTGGCGCTCATCAGCTAAAGCGTGTTCATTCTGAAAGAAAATAGATCCTCCTGTAGCAAGTAATCCGTTAAACTGCCATTTGATGGAATGGTTTATTCTGCCGGCTCTACTCGCAGTCTGAGCGCTGGGTTAGGTCCGGGGATGAATCTGCAGGAACACAGAGAACAAACATACAACCAGATTTAATTAATGCCAATAAAACATCCCATGAGAGCAGCGTCACATAATGAACAATAACAAAGCAAAAGAATGAAATTTGCATTGTTTTTACACTTTGTTATTGTAACTCAGGAACCTGTAGTAAACGTACGTACAACATGGTGCGAAAGTCTTAAGCCACTGTTACATTTGCTGTTTTAGCAATGATATAATTACCATACTTAACATATTGCTAATTGCTGGACCCACAATTTTGATTGTCAAAATTGTCATTCCATCATACTCTTTTTGACTGACCATAATTCCATAATTCCTGTTTCTTCAGAAAAAAAGTATTGTCTGCTACCCTTAAAAAAAGACTATTCATGATTGAGTTTCTCCAGGTTTTAAAAGGGTCAATTTGGCATCTGATGAAGATGCTGCTATTGTTTCTGCTATTGTATCTTCTACAGTCACACTGTAGAAGAGTTTTTGTTTTCTTTAGATGTAATACTGCATACAAATTTTTTATTTGTATTCTCTGGTTGTGCTCTAATGAAGACACTGAGAAATAATTATATTAGGTCATTATACTGTTTCTAAGACAATTATATATTTAATCTAATGGTGGCTTAAGACTTTTGAACAGTACTGTAAACCACATATCACTGGAAATAATAAAATCTGATACACAATTATCAGACCATTTACACTGTGACAGAAGGTCTAAGAACAGTCACGGCATCAAATTATTAAGGTTTATTAATTAACCAGCAAATATTTTTTCAAAGTACAAGTGATGGATTTCAAGGAAATTCACTAAAAGAGAGAGAATGCAATCTAGGAATTTGGACTTTGTTATTTTCAAACCATGTCCCACCATCAAAGTTATATTTCTAGGCATAGTAGCAGGAAACGTTCAACTTCAGCTTGCAAAGTCAGAAGAAATGGAGACAAAGGCAGATGCGTTTATTAATTATTTATAACTGAATGTGCAGCAAGGGCTAGTGCTAACAAGTAAAACACATGCTAAAATGCTAAAACTAACCATCATATATAAGTACACTGGTAAGTGAGTCACACAAATGCAGATAGCAGGATGTTAAACACAAAGAAAATCAGGCAAGGAACAACCACAAAAATGATGTAACCTGACGAAGAACAAGGGACACAAATGGGTGGATATATACACAGTGAACCTGCTGCAATCAGGCACCTATGAAGCATGATGAGGTCAAAGGCTACGCAGGATAACTTGGATCAGACGTGTCAGAAAAATAAAACTTCAGCCCGACATTGTTGGTGCTCTATATTCTCCCTAAACCAGTGCTGCACAAGAGCTACTCATGGCATAATTGTTTGTCTCTTCTCAAAATCAGTTTGGTCTTGGGCCACAGCCAGGACCTACACTACGAAAACCAACTGTTTGTTTACCAGCTTATTACAGCACAAACCTTTATTTAATGAGACCGTAATCAACATTGTTTAATTAACTTATATCTCTAGTCATTGTAAATTCTCTGTATATCTATGGATTATATAATGTAATATGGTTTGTTAGTGTTGCTGATTTCAGTTTAGATTCTGGTTTAATATATAGTGTTTGTGTGGAAAGTTTTGGTTCACACAGTTCTGGCTCCTTGACATTGTACTTAATTCTCTAGTGAGATTCTTTGTGTGAGCGGCTCTTATATACATACTTACATAGACTTTGCTTTACAACTGCTATCACTCTAGCTGTTCGCTCAGATTTCCATCATCTCTTTAGTGTGCTTTGTAATCTAACACTAATCTGTTTGGATTTTGTCCAAAGATTGATGTTGTATTACCATATACAAGATATTTAACGTGGGTGGCACGGTGGGTAGCCCTGTCACTTTAGCGCAAAAAGGTCCTGGGTTTGATCCCAGATGGAGTGGTCTGGGTCCTTTCTGTGTAGGTTTACTCTGGATACTCCCGTTTCCTCCCACAGTCCATAGTGTGTGAGTGTGTGTGCCCTGTGATGGAGTGATGCCCTGTCTAGGGTAGTTCATGCCTCCGTGCCCTATGCATCTGGCTAGGCCACTGGCTCACCTGCGGCCCTGTTCATGATTATAAAAATATCTTATTGAAGTATTAAATGAAGATATGTAACAGTCTTCAGGAGACAAATCAGGATGTCACATTCTAAGTGACTGGTAAAATAACGGAACATACAAATTCTCCCCTTTAGTATGATTGTAGCATTAGAAACAGGGTCATCTCAAACAGTCTTTGATTTTGACTGTATGTGTGTTTTGTACGGCATCAGTGTTGCCGTCTTGTTCTAGATAACATAAGCTTTTAACAACACTACAACACTCAGCATTTCTGCAAATGGATTCACCCATAAAACCAATGTGCATTTAACAGAGTTTGATGTATGTAAGGTCTGGTCACTCTCAATAGAGGAACAGAATGTTATGAATTCCTAAGTACCTTTTCATTATAGCGAACAGATCACAAACAGTGATGTAATTGCTATGCTGGAGGTGGTTGCAGGAAGTTCTGGTGTGCAAATACAGTCAGCCCTTTATTTGCAGGAGTAGTAATGGGATTCAGGAAGAGAATACAGATGGGTATGCTGGGTATGAAACACTAGTTCACACTGCTTAATACTTGACTGCTTGATGTAAGGACGAAGGAGAATATATATATATATATTAAATATCCCCTATTTTTTATAAGTAGAGTAGTATGGAGCTGTCTGGAAACTAGGATCAGGTGAGCTGGCTAAAACCCCCAGCAAATGAGACTTGGAGTTGGTGGTAAAACTCCAAATAAATTACAATTTAATTATTGATGGCAAAT
Organism: Parotocinclus cesarpintoi; assembly: GCA_034780495.1. NCBI lineage: Eukaryota > Metazoa > Chordata > Actinopteri > Siluriformes > Loricariidae > Parotocinclus > Parotocinclus cesarpintoi. Next base: position 6,472 of record JAUZSV010052913.1, read on the forward strand.
CTGCAGATCATTACAGCTGTAAAAGTGAAACTCACGGATGCTAAGGAATGACCATAGTGTGCTTTCTTAATGTTAACTTAATTTTAGTTTAGTTTGTCAACCTTTAAGTAGTCTGAATCTACAAACTTATAAAACAAAGATCAGATAAGTTACACCTTTTCCCCTGCCATTCAAATGTACAGCGACTGATTATTTTCTGTTATTCTTCAGGCTGCTTAGATTTTAACGAACAGTGGTGGAGCAGTGGTTCATTTACTGAAATATTGACCAGAGGTTCTAGGGTTAAAGTCCCAGCAGTACTTAACTGCCACTGTTAGTCCCTTATCCTTCAGTCGGTTAGATTGTATCTTTTATAAGTTGTTGCTCCCTGTTAAGAAGAATTTGCAAACTACTGGTCCAAATGAACGTTTAGAGAATACATTAAATTGTTTTTTGAGATAGATATATTTTTTTCTCTGCCAATTCTGTTTTTACAAGTGGCATTGGTGTGTGGGTGTGCATGTTTGTGCTCACGATGTGTAGCTGTAGCAAATAATTATTTTGATTCTCTGTAAAACCCCCTCAGTAACCAATGAGAGAAAGAACACGCAGTTCCTCCATCTTCTTCTTCCTGATCTCTGTTATTCTCTCAGTCCTCTGTCACATTCTCTTTCTCCTCCTCTCTATCTATATCATCTCTTCTCTCTGCCCAAAGACCTTGAGGTTGATGAGTCTGTCTGGCTTTCAATGCCACATTTTACCTCTCTAAGGCCTCTATTAGTGCCCGTGCACATTGCTCTTTCTCTCTTTCACACTCAGTCTCTCACACAGATTTGACAAGTATTTTTATCCAGTGATATAATAATTGTGGTAAATAATTAATGCTACACCTCCACCTTCACATAACCTTAACTTCGGGAACCTAAAGCAAATATTTTGGCTCTTTTGATTTCTTAAATAAAATATGCCTTTTTTGTAGACAATGAATTAAAGCTGCGAACACCACACAAACCGTCCCAACAGATAAATAATTTGAAATTTTCCTGTTATTAGGATATTTGGGCTCCCCATTAGAACTTTTGGACCATCTAGGCACTTGTACAGAAAAAAAGGTTCTATAAAGAAATAGAGTTTCAACTCATTTGAAATTCAAGATCCTTTATAAGCCTTTAAGCATAAGTCCATTCCCACTGAAAAGGGGATTTTGTTTCTCCCCTGTCTGGTAATGCTGTGATCGCTGCTGATTGGTATAATGGCGGAGCTCTGCCAAGCCGAATCGCACCTACTGTACTAAAGCGAAATGACACTGTGAGAAGACCTGTGTCTAGCTAATTTGTCCACACAGAGAAGGCAATGAGATTAAAAAAAAAAAAAAATCAAATAAATATAAAGTTAAACTACCTTATGTTGGTTTAGTTAGTAGTTTGGAGAAAAAAACCAGGCACATTTTCCCTGTGCTTGTTTCCGCATTCCAAAGGCATGGTCCAGTGCATGTTTTATGAGTGCAGTTGTAAACTTGGTCCCATGACGTTAATTAAAAAACCCAAAAACTAGAACTATGGTGCACACCTGAGCTCCCACATGCTCTCATTCTTGGGTTGATGAAGATGCTTAGAGTGAAGGAGAAGTGTGTGTGTGTGTCTGTGCGTGTGGCAGTAGCTAATTAAAGGATGTATCCTGTGGTTTTGCCCTAAGCAACCGATCTGACATTTATACTGCAAGAGGTGTGGTAACAGGACCAGTTTCATATATACAAACTGGGATAGAAAATAAGCACTCCAGTGTTTTTGGATCTAATGAAAATGTGTATGAATAATTTTGACTTTTCTTTCCCTTAAATTGAATTTCCATGTACTAAGGAAACAACCAAACTTTTGTTTCATTGAAAAGTTAGTAATTGGTTAGTTAGTAGTTAGTTAGTTAGTTAGTAGTTACTTAGTTAGTAAATCCTGAATAAATTAATGAATGAATTAATGTTCTTATCTGTTTAATGGTCATGGTTGTACAAAAGCGGTAAGGAGCGCAAGGTTCAAAACCCTAGACTAGGGCACATGCACTTACACTAAGGGCACATTTAAAAACACAATTATTTAACATGTGTCTTTGCAGCTGAGTTCATGGTTGGGATTGAACCTGTAATGCTGGAGCTGTAAGGCTCCTGTGCCATCGTGCTGCCCACACTGGAGAAATAAAATGCCTAAATAATTATATTTACATATGCTAACATGTAATATGCCAACAAAGGGATTAATTGATGAGAAAAAGGTAAGTGCAGGTGTAACTTCTTTGGAAGATACAGTATGTTAATGATCAGACCTCGGACTGATAAAAGCTCGGACTGCAGCACCAGCCAAAAGATCATATTTTACCTCATTCTACTGTTAAAAGAAGAGACTAACTAAAGCTTTTGCCTGTGTCTCTGATTTGATGCGCTGTGCTCCTGTTTGAGTAATGACAGGACAGCGAAGGTAAACACGTGCCAGTGAGAGAGACGGAGAGCTTTATAAATACACAGTGGTGGACGAGCTCCCCTTCCCTTTCCCATAACCTATTAGATTGACATCTGTTAGGTCAGAGTTATACCTGGCCTGGTGTAGGACTTGCACCCTGCTAGTGCCTGCATGCCTCCTCTCCACCTGTCTATTAGATCATATCTTCAAAGAGTCTTTAAACCAGCCTTGTTATAATAATGTTCTCTCAAAATGTTTGTACAGGCTAGATAAACACTTGATTATGATTTTTCTTCTTTCATCATGCTGGAGAAAAGGATGGTTTCAGTGATCTGATCATCTATGCTTCTATATTTTAAGAACGCTATTAAGTACTCACCGCTATCTAATGCTGAAGGTGCACTTGAATGCTCCACTACCCTGAAAGTTTCAGATTATCCTAATTAACTCGAACGTCAAGACTTCGTTTTCTATAAAGTGTCTGCGTGAAGTCGGTTAATGGAGTTTTCCAGCGTGTGTCCTCCAGCGTTTCTGTATCTCACTGCGAGAGTCCCGCTGTGCTGACGGGACGCTTTAGATCACCTCCTAACCACCACCACCCTGCATCTTAATTCAGCGATCACATTAAAACCTAATTTTATCCCCTGCTGTCTCGTGTTTAAGGACGAAAAGTGGAGCTTCACTAATTCTCCCAGGTACTTTCCAATCATTTTAACTGAATCTCTGTCCTTCATCAGCTGATGTTTGTCGCCCAAAAGTAAAGAGACCACAGACAGCGTGAGTGTGCCGGCATTGATTTTATAGCAAAATAGCAGGAGATGTGTCATTCGACGTGACAAAGCATGAGCGCTCTTTCTGGAAAACAGCTTGTTACTCGAGAGGGGCGGATAACAGAAGGTGAAACAGCTTTATTATGACTTGATCAACCTGCTGGTCATATTTGCTCTGAAGAAGCTTGGCCATGGCATTTCCACAGTGTGTTTCCAATACAACGAGGTTGAACATTGCAAAATTGATATAGATTTGCATTTTAAAAAATCTGTAGATCAAACAAAAACTGAGCATGAAATCAATCAAATGTTTTTGATAGCCCGTAATATTGGATAGGTTTGGCCTCATAGACCAGAGCATCAGGTAAAAGCAGGGCAGAGTGAATGGAGGACCACCAGCATTTCTCGCTCTCTGTCTCTCATTGTGGCCCTCCTCAAACAAAATTCCTGCCTTGTCTGGGCAAAGAGGGCTCTCTCTCTGAAAGACACAAAGAAAAAAAGAGAGAAAAAACAAGAGCGTCAGGCACTCACTCGCTTGGGCTGCATCCTTTCTCACATGCCAATTAAAAAAAGGGAAAAAAAAGAAGACTTTTAGAGCGTGTGCACGTAGGTGCATGCATGCATCTAGCAGAGAGCGGGATGGTTTGTGATCTGCTCTTCAGAGCAAAATAAGCTGCAGATGAGATTGATGTAGAGTTTATTGGAATGCATAGCTGTAAAAGGGTAATTGCAGTTCGGTAAACTTAATAATTCAACTAAATATTCGCTTTGATAGCATGCAGGTTAAACTCTAAAAGTTGGTTCTTTTAATATTGTGTGGACTTTCCATTTACATAATATAGTAGCTACACCAACACCCAACCCTAAGCTTAACCTCTGTAACCTAAGGCAAATCTTTGAAGGCTCTCTTAGACAAAAAAAGTGTAAAAAGTCAGGTCTTCTTCTTCATTTAGAATCAGGGACTGAATTCTTATTTCTTATATCTTATTTTCTCAACTTTGTTAATATCAAGTAGGATTCTTAAAAACATTATGTAATTAAATCTTTTGTTACTCTAAATGAAAGCTTTCAAGTTTCCATGCAGTTACTTCCTAAGTCCTAAGTGCTCTTTTTCCCTTTATACTTACAGTAAGCATTTGACAAAGTAACGCACAGACAAGAGGGCAATAACATATGCTAGTTGATTTATAGTACTGTGTATTGGTGGATTACTGGAGGTTACAGCTTGAATGGGAATGATTGCCAAATTTCTGTTTTATCTGTGGAAGTAGGGTACTGTTTTCATCCGTAAGGTGGACTTTAGAATTTCTACTTTGTTGCATAAATATCATCTAAAACCTCACCAGATTTTCACCAGAAGTCATATATGTAGGTAAATAAAACCTAATTAAACTAACAAGCCAAAATATGATGCAAATATAATAATTATATCATTTACTTACAGAGGAAAAAGGTCCAAAACTACATATCTGTGAGTGGCAAAACTATGTGAACATTTGCTTTACATTTGCTATATGATGTGACCCCCTTATGCAGCAGTAACTGTAACTAAATGTTTTCAGTAACTGCTGGTGAGTTGCTTTCATTCCTCTGTATAGAACTCTATAATGTTGGTGAGTTTTCTAACATAAATTACATTCCTAATGCAATGGGGACCTGACTTACAATTGGCCAGTTAGCCTTTTTTGCTAGAGTGCTTCATGAACCCCATTCTCTTGAGATCCAGCTCATGGACAGATTTCCTGACACTTTCCTTTAGAATTTGCTGGTTTACATCATGATCTGTTGTTCCACCAATGACACCAAGCTGTTCTGGTCCATATGCAGCATACAGGCCTGATACTACCACCACCATGTTTCTTACTCCAATTTTAATATTAGGACACAAGTCTACTTTTATGTGAAATATATATATAATATATAATACGTATATAATACATGTATGTGTGTGTGTGTGTGTGTGTGCGCGTGTGTGCGTTTGTGTACGTGTGTATGTGTGCATGTGAACAATGAACCTCTATAAATCCTAGTGAAGGAGAAATTCAGACCACAAGGAGCATTTGCGGCTTTCCTCCTTCATTAGCAAGAACGGACACACAGAGCAAGTCAGTAATTATGATTTGTAGAGTGTAGTAAGGTTAATGAGAGGTGAGTCTCTGTAAGCAGTGACTATCAAATGGTTGTGGTTATAGAAAAACGACATAAACCCACCTTGAAAAGAGAGATCGGCTCGGGTGCTCCTGCAGCTGGTCTGGAGAGCTAAAAAGAAGAATAGGGCTGTGTGTTCTGTGAAAGAGGTATGAGAGAAATACAGCAGCAGTTTACACTGAGTCAAAACTCGCTGCATATTCACACTGATTAAGTATTAAGTATTTGCAACATTCAGCATTAAACTAACAGCACCAAGGCGGCAGCAGGCTTTGATTTGAATATCTAATACACGTTTAAGAACATCAGTTGATTTCACTAGACAAGTGGAAGCAGGTGTTGGTCCTGCTTGGCTGTTTGCAGACTACATCTTCTACACTGAAATCCACCCTGTGAAGGTCAAAACTAATCAAGCATCTCCAAATTACTAATTCAGAGCTCAATGTAGGGCCTGTAGTTACATAAGCCAATTTCCTACACACACATGGTGACATTCAGGACCAAAAAGAAGGTAGCAGGTTTGAGTCGCTTAATGTTGAAGAACTTTCTCATGTCAGTAAGCTGCCTTCTACTACTTCTTTCTGTTGACTCTATTAGGAGTCTTGACAGCAGACTTTAGAGAGACCAACTAAATGCATGTCTTTGGAACGTGGGAGGAAACCCAGTATCCAGTACTTAAGCAGACATGAGGAGAACATGCAAACTCCACACAGACCAGGGTTAGAATTGAACTGTCATAAGTATTTCTCAATTGTATACTTATACTTTTTTTCAATGGAGCATTGTCTGCTTTACAATTTTAGATTGTTTTATAAGATTCAGGAGCAAATCCCAAATTGAGCAAACCTAGGGCAAATTTATATTGTTAAATTAACTGATGTGCTGTAAGAAAAGTTGAATAAGTAATCAATATTGAAAAATGTTGTTGCATAAGTATCTAACAACTATCAATTTTCTGCAACCAAGGTGAAAACTGTAACAAACTATAAACGATCTGACCATAAAATGTAAATCGTAAAATCTCTGAAATTTACTTGTTAACTCAAATGTGATTAAGAGACTCTTCTAACTCAGTTGATGTGTTTAGGGACTTTGTGTAAGTTACTCACATTTCTGTGTGTGTCATTTCGCTGTGTTTGTAACAAGGTGCAAATGCCGTTTATAAACGTACGTGCCTGTCCTATTGTAAGTAGTACTCCTTTGTTTGTTCCACCACAAACTGCATATTCTTTCTAACGTATAATAATATATTTCTATACATTTACTCGCTCTTACGAGTCTCTGTTTAATGAACTTCTAATGTTGTTCATAATCCTGTCTATCAGTACATTTTTGATTTCGTCAACCAAAAGAACCAGGTCCATCATACCATCATCCTAAGTGTTACGACTTTCCCCTAAACAGGGTCATAGCAGTATATTACTTTAATTTCTATAATTATTATGAATTTCCATAAATTAAAAATGTGGCATCATAATGGATGCTGTGCACCATTCATTTGTACATATCCATTTGGGTTTGCAGTGGTATTTTTTGGCACATTTACGTAGCATTTGCATAGTTTCTTGCAAAAACACGTTTATATTTGCATTGCAGTAGCATAAGAAGACTATGTGACCAAGGTAAAATTGTAATTATAATGTTATATAATATAAAGTATCTGTCCATAAAAGCTTAATCTTTCAATCCCTCAAATGTCCTTGTTAGCTCAAGTTTCATTTACAAACTGTTATAACTCAGTTGATGTGTTTGGAGACTTAGTGTAAGTTACATTTCTGTGTATGGCAGATGCTGTACACCCTTTATATTTACATTGTAGTAGCGTAAAAAGACTATGTGACTGTGGTAATGTATAGTCAATGTTCATTTTAAACCACGTCCTTTTTCACATACTGCAATACGATCGTTAATGACTCATACATTTAGTTCCAAAAACGTGGTACAAGCTCTACTAGACTTTGGAACATGGCTGTAAGTTTGGAAATTGGTCTTAATAAGCTGGCTTACAATTGCCATGCAGATTTATCGCAAAGATTCTGATCAAAGTTGACAAACCTTTTCCTTATGGACATTGTTTCAGGAGGAGTGAGCAAAAACTTGATGAGTTGACTTGCCATGAATGGAAACCACTGAGAGTCACTGAGGTCTTCAGTACAACCCACTCTACTGTCTGTTTTCCTATGAAGATTATAATGCCTGTATGCTTCATACTATAAACCTCTTAGCATTAAGTGTGACTGAATTAACAGAGATCACTCATTACAAGAAGAGAATTGCAAACTTTTGGTCATGTAGAAACATGCAACATTCCCTTAAACAATAAGCTTTGAAGGTACACAAAAATAATTATTAAGCAAGGCGTTTGCTGGTACAAATAAATACAGTTGTTAGTGACATTTCTATAAAAAAACACAGGGCAAATGTTTGTCTCGACATTAGTTGAGGATAAGAAATCTTACCTTGTGAAATGTAGAGAATCATCTGGGCACATCGAGACTCAGTGGAGCTGGGTTTGAGAAGTTTAATCAGGTCAGAGGAATCAAGCAGGAGAACAAACTCCACCCAGAAAATTGTCATTTACTTCCTAACTTAGTTGTCTGTCTAACGATAGTATACCTTTAGCTTAAAGCTACAGTAGGTAACTTTATGGAAATTATGGATTTAGAGTCGTCTCTGACAGAACTAGGCTACTGAAAGCAGTAACATCTTATAAAGTGCTTTGTTAAGATCCAGATTAAGTGACTAGGCAGCAGTAATCTCTAGTCCCTTATACTTAAAGATGCTGAAAAGACTGCAGAGGAACATTTTGTAGCATGGGTTCCTGCACAGATAAATCTGATGGTTTTGAGTGAACAGGTGAAGTCAAGTCAATGGTATCAATCAATAATTATATAACACAACACATTCAGTTCGAAAAAAAAGTCTTGCAACAACTCAGAACGACTAGGTTTTGTTGCATTTTCATCTTTCTTAAGTCAATTACTCTATGCTGCTAATTTCCAACAAAAAGTTACATATTGCAGCTTTGACATTTCAGCTCACAGACTTATTTTATAAGTGTATAGCAGTTTTGAAGTAGCAGTGAAAAATGTCTTGCTGTATCATATGAGCTCAACCCACAGTCAGCAGGACACATAGACCTGATTAAGAATTGATCAAAAGCTGTACTTGTGGTAATGTACTGTACGGTT
>JAUZSV010053023.1:0-15006 GCA_034780495.1 Parotocinclus cesarpintoi
ATGTTTTAACAAAGGGGGGCAATCACTTTTTCACACAGGGCCAGGTAGGTTTGGATTTTTTATCGTCCCTTAATAATGGCACACAACACAAACAAACACACCACGAACATGACGTACCGCACACACATACACATACACATACACACCCAGTATACGAAGATACACACTCCGTATAAAACACACATTCTGAACATGACACACACACACACACACACACACACCTCCATGCACATTCCAACCTTGACCCAAAAACCCCAGAAACCGCACTTATGGATAAACAAACTTGTACGTAACCAAAAGTATTGGGACACAGCCACACACCTTCCGTCTCCCTATCACGTTTTAGGCTCTGCAACAGTTCTGATTGTTTAAAAAAAGAGACACTACCTGTTGCTCTGGCTAGGTTTCTACGTATTGATACAGGCTCAGATATTAATCACCGCACTAATTATCCAGGCTTATCCAGGTTTAGCTTATTTGAATCCAAAACGTGACTTTTATTTATTTATTTATTTATTTTTTTTATCATCCAGGCAGCCGGGTAAAGCGACCAACAATTAACCTGAGCGGTTAGAGGTTAAGATTGGCAGCTTGATGACGGCAGGATTTGTACTTTTAATGAGTCCCCGCTGTTATTATAGAATCCCTGCATTATTATGCACGCGCCGTATATCGTGATATAAACGTACATCCGTTCTGTTTAGATGCACGTACGTTACGGTGCCTCTAGTTAAAAATGGAGCCAATTTGAACTCATCTCTCAAACATAATATTCCTCTGCCTGTCAAGACCAATTTACGGCTCGTTTCATCTCCCAAACATCACTGTATGCTTGAAATTAGGGAAATGACAGAAGCCACATAACAGTATTTACTTATTCATGTATTTCAAAGACATAGCCGCGGCTCACGCTGTCAACAGGACTGAACATTAGTGGCAGGAAACATTAGCAGCAGAAGAGCATGGAGGCTTTTAAGCTGCCACGGAGCGTTTCTCTTTCCTAAACGCTTCCTTACTGCTGCATTCCCCCCCCCCCACACACACACACACTTTCTGTTCATTTAAGCGCCGAAAGCTTTTTGAAAAAGTGATTTGCAGATTTCGGTTCGGAATCCGCTAGCGCTTATACAAAGGTCAGGAGAAAACGCTCCTGATAGACTGCCTGAGATTCGGATACGCGACGAGTTCCTAAGAAACCGAGGTGTGACTCGACCTCGTTTATCACCCGGACGATCGAGGGTTTAGGTGTTCAGGACTAAGCAAAGCTAGGGTAACAGTGGCAAGAAAAATCCCGAAATGTTATAACAACATCTCAGTGTGAGGACTGGAACTGGTACCAGAACCTCTCAGTGTAAGGACTTTAACTGGTACCAGAACCTCTTAGTGTAAGGACTGGAACTGGTACCAGAACATCTTAGTATAAAGGACTGGAACTGGTACCAGAACATCTCAGTGTAAGGACTGGAACTGGTACCAGAACATCTTAGTGTGGGACTAGAACTGGTACCAGAATATCATAGTGTGGAACTGGAACTGGCACCGGAACATCTTAGTATAAGAACTGGAACTGGTACCGGAACATCTTAGTATGGGGCTGGAACTGGTACCAGAACATCTCAGTGTAAGGACTGGAACTGGTACCAGAACCTCTTAGTGTAAGGACTTTGACTGGTACCAGAGTAACATAGTTTGAGCACTGGAACTGGTAGGGGAAGATCCGTTATCGTTTTGGTTCCTGTTTAAGCAGATGGAGGTAGAATATCTGAGTAGAGTTCCTTATGTGGAGAGGAACTATGTATATAGAGCATTACTGGTGTAATAATGTGGAACTTGCCGTGTCTCCTGATCCTCATTATGCTGCAGCCAGATAAAGTGCATGAGAGAAGGAAGCTGAATCAATTACCAAGCCACACATCACAAAGGGTGAGGGAGGCCTCCTCCATGTAAAAGAGTCATGCAGGGTAACAAGGCTCGTTCTCAGAAAAACCAACCTGCGGGACGTTTTATTAGCCTTTTTTTCAAACTCCTATTTGTCGCCTTATCTCTCGCCTCCACGACGGCAGATTGCGGACAGAGCGTGGGAAGGAGCGGCAGGGGACAGAGGGAAGGCTGGAGGTGGGCAGGGGGTGGATTCTTTAATTAAAACACGACTGCCAATGTGCTGATAGAACCTGTGGGTTGATCTTGGGGGATGAAACCTTTTAAGAAAACGTTTCCCATGCAAAATGTCCTCTGAAGCTGGTCTTGTACTCGAGAGCAGAGGTATTTAGGATCGCTGAGGGTCCTGTGGTTATCTCCTATAGAATTTACACGGATCTTATTGGTTTGGCTTATTTTTGAAACACATTTTCCTTTTTCCTACAAAGGTTTACCAAGGTGTATGGTGTCCAAAAATCCAGAACTTGCTCAGTTGATACATAAATCTTTGCCTTCTAAGTGAAGGAGAAGACGGATTCGCAATTAGGGCTTTCACTGAGGACATCTTCATCCCAACAGCAGGAGCTCCTAGTTCATGTCTCCGCTCTATGATAACCATAACCCTAAACCCAAACCCTAGGAGTTCCTGGTTCACCTATCTGTTCCATCCCATTCCTAAACCCTAACCTTAAAACCCTAGATGATCCTGGTCCATGTGTCTGTTCCACCACACAGACGTTTCAGGTCCATTTTTCTGTTCCACAGGCCAGTTAGTTCCACTAACCGTATCTCTAAACCCTAAACCCAAACCATATGAGTTCCTGGATCATGCACATCTTTTGCCACAAATTAAACCCTAGGGGTTCCTGGTTCGTGTCTCCATTACCGGTTCTCGTATCTGTTCTACTAAACCACTGAGTTCCCTGTTCACCTCTCTGATCCATGAGTCATGTCTATGTTCTACACTATCCCCATCCTCAAACTCATCACAAATCTTTGAGAACTCTGAGTTCTCGGTTAATGTCTCCATTCCACCATGCAGACGTTCCTGGTTCATGTCTTCATTCCACCAGGCAAGAGTTCCATGTCCAGGTGCCCAAGGTACCAACTGCATGCTGGTCCAGCTCAGTCTTCGGTTAGGTCTGGTTCCATCTTCATGTCTGATGGTCAACTCTGTTTATGTCTCTGTTCCACTAGCCAGGAGTTTCTGGAGTATGTACCAGTTGGCTCCTTGCCAGGGGTTTTGGCATAGGGTCTTTGAAAGAATGCCCGTTCAAGAAACCACCATGCCCAGCGACCCAGGTGTGAAGTATCAAACCCTGGTCCACATGTTTACAGCACTAAGTGTTCCATCCCCGCTGTGTCGTTATTAGGACATTTCTTTCATTCTGTATTTTTCCATTGGTGGTCAAGAATGTATTGGCACCCCCCGATCCTCAGTGTTGGTTCAAAGATCTAAAAGGCTGCGTTCTCTAAGAGTCCATCATCTCAGAATCGAGTGGTGAATAGAGCAGGTGTGTGGTTCGTCCTCACTCCACTTAACTCGCAGCGAGCGTCTCCGTACGCTGTGAAATTATCTGTGCATTGCAGAAGGAAGATCAAACAACTGTTCGGAGAAGAGGATCAAGGAGGCTTATTATAGTGCGCTGGCGTATAAAATCCAGCCCGCTGAATGGGTGCTGGAGTTTCAGTTTATTTGGATGCCAATTAGTTCTCTCACAATGCCAACATCAATGACCTGCCAGCAGATACCCATGTCAGGTCCTTCTGCTTTATAGGGCTGGCTCAGGGAGGAACGCGATTGCACAGAAGCCCTCAGAGATATTCGGGAACGTAACAAATGGACTCTGCTCTAGATGTTCGGCTTGGGGATTTCGAGTCTCCTTCTCCACACACAGCAGTTAGGGGTGATTGGTGCCAAGTCGCTATATTTAGTAACAACCGAGAAGATCAAGAGCAGGAACAGGAGGAACCTGAGAAGGAGGAGGAACAAGAGGAACCATGGGTAGAATCCAAATAATTTGAATGAAGATCAGAGCAGTGCTTGGCACAATGTCTAGAAGGTGGAATTTAACTCACAACCTTTTGATTACGGGTCCATAGAATGTTCCAAAAGTATCAAATATTGTTTATTTAAGATACCAGACCAGATTGATCAGAAGGTTGATGGTGAAAAACCCAAAATGACCAAGCTGCCGCTGTTGGGCACTTCACGGCATTAACTGGTTAGATCACCTCTCTACAGTTTACCAGTATTGAATGAACGGGTTTTTTTCTCATAACATAAACAGATTTTTTCTTTCCACTGTCACCCCAGGTTTGCTATCTAAAGGCGTTGATTAGATCCTCCAGAATCCTCCTACCTTCTCAGGCTTTGTGATGGACTGCTGCCCAGCCAGTGTTCCACAGATTGGCTCCAGGACCACCTCCTCTGAAGGTTTCTGCATTTTCCTTGCCACTGTCACCTCCCCGAAGGGTCCTGATTTGCAACAGGGCGGCTCGTGGCCTGCTCTAAGACAGGAACAGGTCTTGACAGCCGCCCTTGATTCATAACAGGCTCAGCGTCTGCCCGAGAGTCAGAACTTTCGGCGTCATTCAGCATCTCCCTTCACCGCTCGCATGAAATGTGAAGTGACAAGCCGACGGGGCCTGGTCGCCTGTTAATATAATCCACTGTTGTCTCCGACACATCCTTCGGTGACATGAGACGGCAGAGAGTGCCAGACGTCTGGGCCAAAACGCTGACATTAAAACTGAACCCAGAACCCACGCTGTCATGTGGATTCAATCAACACCACTTTTCACTGTAAGAACTAAAGACTTTTCTCCTCCATTTACATTTAAATTGGCTCATTCTGCCATCCAGAGTAACAGCTCTCACTAAAGAGTCCAACAGTGCCATCCCGCCCCCCCCCCGGGGTATGAACTGACACCCCAGCGGGCCTCCCCTCCTCCAGACACAGCCAGTGCAGGTGACGGCTGGCATGAGCGAGACTCAAAACCGGGTGCCCCCATAGTACACCAACATTTTTAAAAATTCAATTCATTTATTTTATTTCGGCATTTATTTCTTACAATGTTCAGGACTATTTATAAATGAAAAAAAAACGTAATTAAATAACTGAATATTCTTACCCTTTTAAATACAACGGTAACAATTTTAATTAATTAGTGCGCTGCATAGGGTTATTATAATTACATTATAATTACTAAGAAATGAACAACGTTGTAATCTGAAAATAATTAATACAACATACGTTATTTGTTTTTCCCTATTGTTTATTTATCTGTTGTTGGCTTTTATGATATCTATTTTTTAATTATTGAACTTCATTAGACTTATTAGCTCATTTGAAAACTATTTATTTCTTACATGTTTAGACCTACTACTGCTATCTAAATCAATAAATAATTATCAATAATGTTCAACGCGGGGTTATTATGATTTATATATGACAAAAATAAAACGAATAATAAAACAATTTATTTACAATTTAATGAATTTTGTATATAAACAAATATATAAATACAATGTATAATAATTATTAATTGATTAATAAATACTATATAAATACTAATATCATTCAAATTATTAATTAATGTCATAATTGAATTGTTAAAAATAAAGGATTATAATTATAAACACATAATTAATACGTAACTTGTTACATTCGACCTGTATTTAATTTAATTTATTTTAATTTAATTGTATTTATTTATTTTTAGCTCACTTTTATCATTTTGTATTTTTTACCTACAGGCTGATTTCTGGACATTTTGCCCAGAGTTCACAGGATGTAGGGCCAGGGCATGATCCCCTGAGTGGCTACCCCTCCCTTAGACATGTAATGGACGACTTGAACCCGGGTTGCCACAGCGGTGGGCTGGCACGTTAGACGTCTGTGCCACCTGAGAGTTCATATTCTACTCTATAAATGGGTTTATAACCCCATTTCTGTTGTCTGTTCCGATTGGTCCCCGAGCGATGTGATACCAGCTCACATTTCCCAGTTTGCATTTGAGCTTAAATCAATTGGATCTCATAATTATTCGACATTAAAAAGTCATTAATCCTGGATTAACAGCGAAACGATTTGAAAGGGGCTTAATGGTAACTGACTTATTGAATGAATTAATGATTAATCATAGAAACAATTAAACTAAAGAGAAGCCTGAATAAGGGGAGTGAGTGAGACTTTCCTCGTTCTGTTCAATCTGTTAAAAGCCCGAGTCGCTCTCTTATTATTCATGTCTGCTTTTAGTGCAAAAAATGAAATATGTTCCTTTTGTGTTTGGGTGCCTCTTTAAGGAAGACGGATCACGCTTCACGATCGGAAAGTGAATGTAATGGTTTCAAAGCGCTGAGACATCGCTTTAGGAGAACGGCCTGTTGTTCTGCATTCTAAAGAAGATGAAATATACTGCTCACAATAATTAGGGGATTCTTCAAAATTGAATATCCACTAGTGACATTTTCACGAGCAGTATATAAATATTCTATATATAGTATCTTAATGTTTTTGTGTAGAATTAAATATGTTAAATTAAATTACATTAAATGTATACAGTATACATATTATTAAATAATTTGATATTATATTATATATACAAATATACAAATTTATGTATTTAAAATTATATATATATAATGTAAATAATATAAAATTAGAATATTATATAATATAAAACATTTCTAATATATATATACACACATGTAGTTAGTATACTTAATTTAAGTAAATGTAAACTTAATTTAGAATAATAATTTAGAATAACAATTAATAATTTACAGTATAAATTATAATGATACATTTACATTATATATATATATATATATATATATATATATATATAAATATATAAACTCATATATTTAAAATTATATATATTATATAAATAATATAAAACTATATTATTATATAAGATAAAAATAATAGCTTATTATAAATTAGAATGTAATACAATTCATTATACATATATTTTTTATACTTAAAATTTTAAATAATGATTTATCATAAAAATAAAGAATTTATAGTATAAATTATAATAATAAATGTATATAATTTATTTATAAATTATATATAATATATATATAAATACAAATTTATATAAATTGCATATATGTAACTATATGTATATATAAATAATGATATTATATATATATATATATAAAAAATATATATATATATCGATAATTAATAATAGACAATTATATTATTTTATAATATAATATTACAATAAAATAAATAATTATAAATGTATTTATTATACTTTATTATAAAGTATAAAAAATATATATACACACACATGTATAATTTTATTTTAAACAATTCATACTGTATAATTTTTCCCATCATTTTATTTCGGGTGCCATGGAGTTCTAACACAGGGCAGGCAGGCAGGGAGGGGCAATGCCAGGCTACCACTGGATAAGAGAATTACTAAATGACTAGATGTTATAATGCCGGTGCCCCACGGTACGAGTCGTATCCTGTAATTAACGAGGTGAGAGAGTGAAGTGTAACGTATGCAGTTTCGACAGGGGCGTCTGCTCAACTAACGAACGTGTGTGCACGATGAATCGGCAGGAGGATCTGAACCAGGATTGTGGATATTCCAGATGATTATCATAGTAGACACACTTAGAATAGTGGAGTCAGTCCTGGAACCTGACAAATATTTAATCATTTGCACATTATTATACACAGACTCACAAAGATGAAAGATGTCTTGTAAGAACACATGGTTCTGAAACTGGCTGCATTTTCTCTGATAAATGATTTTCCTTTTTTATTGGAACAAGAAGCTGATGCATCGGTTCTGGAACCTGTGCCAAGCCTCTGGGAAAGTTCAGGTACTTTATGCTTTGCTATTGAAACCTGGTCCGTTCGACTCTTCACAATCATCCAGGACTCCTTCATACTGGAACTTGATTGGACCGGAGCTGACCGTCATATGGAACCTTGTTCCTCAGGCCTGAAACTTTCTGCAAAACGCTAAAGTGAAACGACTCTTTAAAGACGCCCTAAACGTCAGAAAAGCAAACTTCCTGTGCCGGTTTGGCCCCATAATGCCTGTTTCCATCTCTCTACCCCGTGCCCTGCATGCAGCAGATGTTCACGGTTCTAATTCTGTTTACTTTGCAGGAGAGAAGAGGGAATTGAGAAGGCAGTCACGCCGCCTCGACGCTGAAACAGCTGGCGCTCCGATATATTAGCCACTGAATACGCTTTTATTTATTTATTTATTTATTTATTTTCAGTCCTTGGTTAGTAAGGCTGTGGTTCCCCCGGAGAGACAGAGGAACCTGTGAGGAACCTACATTAAAACCCAGGTAATCGATACGAACCCAGTTCACCTGCCATAAGTAATAGCTCCGTAAAAACCCCGTGCTTTATGGCTTTCATCTCGACGGCGACGTTGCGGATCGATAAATTCACGGCCGTGCAGCCATTACAGATCAACGTTAAGGATAATTATATTATTTTGAGATTTCTCACAACAGGCCTCGTTCCTTATAAACGTCTACGTCATGGAAACCGATCTGCCCGCTACCCCGCTCTATCGGGAGCGATCAGTCCCTGTGCAGGGGTTAGAACTTCGTTCTACTTACATTTTCTCTATAATTAAGAGTCATCTTTTCTGCTTCGGTTTCTATGGCAACACAGAGAAACAGGAAGGCAGGAAGGCACGGCAGACGCTGCTGGACACTAACAGGGAAAATGTAGATTTGAGTTTTGTTTTTTGTTTTTTTTCCTGGTTAAATTCATTTCATTTGTTATTAAACTCTGCATTATTCTCGTAAAAATAGGAAAAAGCTCAGTAAGAATGAACGTCACGCTATCACACCGCGCCCATTTAGAGCCGCCAATTAATCTAATGCACACCTTGGGAATGCGAGAGGAAACCAGAGTGCACCGAAATGGAGAGAACATGCAAACTCGCACGCAGTCCAAAAAATCTGGACAGAACCGGAGATCCCTGGAGCTGAAGCTTTTGTTCTCGAAAAGGGCGAGCTTTAATTGGATTTATCCCTCATCTAAATTGGACCGCGGTGTCAGTTTGAATGGTTTGAGTCATGTTTTTAGGGATACACACCTGTTAGTGTTTGTTCTGTCACCGTTACGTTAAGAGTGACGGATTCTCTTCGGTCCGCAGTGGATCTGAAGGATTCATAACGTAAGGTCTTAATAGCTCTGGGCAGGAGGCTGCGTTTATCATCACACACACACACACACACACACACACACACACACACACACACACACACACACTGTAGAACCTAAACATAAACTGCCATGCTCGAATATTAACATAAATAAACACACCTCACTGGCTGCACACAACCAAGAGGGAATGAGTGCAGTCATAGAACTCGTTTTCCAGAACAGTGAAAGGTGGATCACATTTTTACACTTTAAACAGCGCACAAACTTTTCCATGTCACCTCTTTGCTTGGGTCTGTGTTCCCAAAATGTGTAAATAATAATATCCCAGTTTGGCATTAGTAACATTTATGGTTATGGCAGGTAAAAGGAGGGAAAAGCAGTCACAAAACTACAGCCCTGGATAAATAGAACATTTCTGCAGTTATCTAATTATTGAGACGCGTTGCCAGGTCATTCTTATTGAGACTCAAGACCCGAATGTTTAGATTATAACCCTGGATAGGATTGATAACATTAGATCTAACACTGCATCGGATAAAAAGCCTAAAAAAGTGTTAATATTCTTAAGGCTTATAGGGCTTGTTTCTATAGACCTTGTTGCGTGTTTTTCTGGTGTGATCTGGCAACCCCGGAATTAAAGGCAGCACCGACCGGCAAAATGGCAAATGAACTCTGAAATATATACAGATACAGTCTCTATGATTTTATGATTTGATTATTGAAATTTGAAATGTTCCTCCCGTCCTTCTGTAAAGATTATTAGTTGGTTGTAAAGAGGAAATGCGGTTTATTGTCCGAGTTTTTCCATGATGTCATTAACGAAGTTTTTGATCGGACTGCTGACTCTCTGTGTCACACAATATCTGAAAGGAAGACTCCTTTAAAACCACTTGGGCACATCGTTTTAACGCCTGAAGTCCCTGAGAAGATTGGTGGATCTTCTAGAGGAAAAAGAGGGGAACCAAGGAGAAATTAAGATCCGTGGTTGTGGAAAGGGAAGCTCAGCAGCTCATATGGACGGCGGCGCTGCTTTAAACCGTTTTTTCAAGGGAGCACTTGGGAGCGCTGTGTGGTACAGAAAGTCAGATTATTTTAATTGCGCTATTAATCGATGATGCTTTGAAGGGAAACTAATCCCACATCAGATCTACTAACGTTTAACAAATCCTCCGAAACCCTCTCGGACTCCACACGGCTTGTTTTTCTCTTGCACTTGAATATTTAAAGACCCACCAAAGACTGCACCCAAAAATCTCTCTCGCCGCCGGAACCGGATTATTTTCGCACTCTGTTTTTTCACAGGCTGACTGTCGGGGAACGCCCAAGGCTCAAAAATAGGACACAACACTCAAATCTTTGGCAAGAGCAGCTGGCATGCACGGCAGAGTCGAGAACAGCTGCCCACTGCCTCCGCTTGTTGGGTCAGGAAAGGCTTTGGGATGGAGAGCCTGCGCCGCCCCGTCGAGCGTGTCGGGTTGCCAAGAAAATATTGACTTTCAAACCAGTGTGAGTTATAACATGATGGAGGACGTGTCCAGCCGGCAGGAGATGGATCGTTCCTGTGGAGGTCGTTAAGAATGGATGAGGGCGTGCGGACCTGTGGATTACAAACCCAGACTGCATTACCTTTAATCACGCAAACGAGGAAAATCCATAACACTTACAGGCCATATCGTTCCGAGCTCGGGGTTCGTACCTCAGAGCTTAGGCTTGTTTTGGAGCTGGAAAGGAGTCTGGCATCCAGGAGTCCAGCAGAGATGAAAATGGATTCGCTGGCAGAGAAGAAAGCAGGGCGAGCATCTGAGGATGGGTCTTTTGGGCAGTGGAGCATATCTATTGTAGGTCAAGTTTTCCCAGAACTAATGCGACTCAGAATTGGGACAGAACTATTTGGGTTTGTTTAATTCCGAGATGAAACTAGAAAAAAAACGAAAAACAGAAGAGAAGAGAAGAGGCTGGCTCACGTCACGACTGGCCTCGACATGGACTGATCAGGTCACACACACCCAGAAACGAGCCTGATAAATAAAGAAGCTCCAGGAAAGGTCTTAATGATGATTAGAACCCATTATTATAGACATTATCTGTGGGGTTTTTTTGTTAAGTGAGTCGGAGTTTGAATTCATACCTCGCTTCGTTACAGATTAATATGCTCCATCTTACTCGTTTGCGAGATCCAATGAGCATCTCCGGACCCCTGGGGGAACTCTTATTGCCTTTCCAACCCCGATCGGACCTCTTTTTGCATCGTCAAGAGCCTTTTGTTCTCACAGCGAACCATTTGGAGAAGATCGGCGTTAAAACAATCCAGCAGACCAACCTGAGCATTTGATCCAGTCTCATCTCCTAACCGAGAAACGTTCACGGAGACCAAATGACACAGAGTCCTCAAAAAGTGTCCGAAATTATCTTCGGCCCTGAGGGCCGGTACAGAAGGTCATGCCGCCGCTCGGTAGGAGAGTCGCATCGCTGAACGTTCAGCATACTTTGAACAGACCTAGTTCCCAGTTTTTAACAGTTTGCATGAAAAGTTTTGAACTCCATCGCTCCATATTGGTTTCTCCATGTTTTCTGTTTTGAAATACACCAGATATTCACAGGCAGGAAATCAAGATGCTTTAAGCATTTCCCCCAACACACAGCTTCCCTTAACTCAGGGTTGCCGGGTTCCTTTATTCTAAGCACCTTTGTGCTTATGTTTCACTCCCGAAACCACTTACAAACATTCGTCTTTGCGGGTTGCAGGTGTTTGGCGCATTGTTTCTAAGGTGTTTTTGCTTATTCTTTGCGATCCATGATCTCGTTTTCTCGCTCCGATATTTACACCAGTTTGTTTTGCTCAACCTTTAAAGTTGGCAGCTGCCCCCCCAAATCCCGTGTCTCCAAACTTTCGGCTTTCTACTTTCTACGTAGGTAGGCTTCGAGGCTCGATGAAATAATTTTTTTCAATCTCGAGGGCCGTTCTCGGTTGCTCCCATTCACAGAAGAGTCGGTCTATGCTTGAGAGGGTACAAGTGTTTATTAGGAGGCTTGTTTCTGCCCGCTGTTACCCTTCATCAATGCCACTCAGTGCCCTTTAACAACATAGAGATGGGGCACACTTATAATATTTGGAAATCTTGCTCAAGTTTCCATTACGCCGAACCATCTAGCAGTACTCAGAATATCGTTTTTTTTAATTTAATGGACCATTCATGTTAAACCAGTCTGGGGTGAAATACTTGGCACCAAGCTGCTGATTTGGGTTCTAGAGCTGCCAGTCAGACAAAATGAACGACGTGGCGGAATTAATAACAGAGAGTCGTGACGCCAAGCCGTTATACTCCTTACTAACGAGAGGAAAGTGTACAGCACCATTAACGCCTTGCCTAAATTGGGCCGCCTCTTAAACCCGAGATAAGAATCTAAAAATGGTACCCAGCAGGCCAGTGCCAAGTCTGAAGAAGATCACGGGAAAAGAGTTTTTCCAAACCCAGCACACCACCATGACACTGCTGCGGAGCATGGTGGCGGTAGCATCACGTTGCGGGGGAGATGTTCTTCACTTCTTCACGTTAAAACTGGTCAGAATGGAAGGGAACACGGAGGGTGAAGTTCATGCAGATTTTTGTGAGATAAAACCTGCTTCCCTAAGCTCAAATATGAGCGTCCCGGGCCGGCCACTGACTCAAGGTGTAACGCTGCACATGTCCGATGAATAAAACACGACTGGCTTTGGACGATCTGCACGGGGCACCTTTGATCCTTATCTCTGGGGCTGATGAAGGGAGATTCTAACCCGTCTGCCCGGTGATGAGCCAAGAGCCCGTGTCCAGCATAGCAAACCAGGCTCCAGATGTTTAATTATTCATCTCCGTTTCTCCTCGCAGTGGCCCTCGTGTGCGAGATAGAAAAGCAGGACGGCAGATGGGCGTCACATTTTAATCAGTGTGATGCTGGTGACAGGATTTGGAACGGAGGCAACGGGGGAGATCCTATCTTTTTTAAAAAAAATTAATTTTTATTTTTATTAATGGCCAATTCAGTTCGAAGACTTTCAGTTCAGTTCCTCTTAAGATCACGCACTCCTCTCATGTGACACAACTTCAGGTTGGGAAACAACACTGGGTATCAGGATTACCTGAAGAAGCAACATGCAATTGTGGAGTCCAGCATTTAATTGATTTAATCCAGATCCCTTATCCAGAGGAACTTACAACTCATACAGTCTTACAATTCAAGATAGGGACCCAACTGTGGGTCCAGAGTCCAGTACTTTAACCTCTAGGCTACCACTGTCCCTACTACAATCCATTTACATTTACAGCATTTAGGAGACGCCCTTATCCAGAGCGACTTTAATACAGATTTACAATCCAAGTTATTGTAGGATAAGGGCCTTGTTTAGGGACCCAGCTGTGGGGTGGGATTAGAACCCTGGACCTTGTGGTCCATAGTCCAGTACCTTAACTACTAGGCTACCACAGTCCCATCCAGCATTCCAAAATGGTAAAGAGATGTGCCGGATTTTTGCGTATAACGAATAGCTTTCCGCTTTATATTTCCGCTTCAAAGCGAACCTTTTTTACATTCGGCTTTTTCTCCGTTTACATTAAACCTATTCGGAGTAAAAACGTAACATGGTTTAATGAACTAAAACAACGAACTGAAAACGCCAAACTTCTCCGACTTCCTATTGATCATAAATAATCTCCAGTGCTGAAACGATCAGAAAGGAAATTTTGTATTTTTTTACATTAAGCTTTTGACTTATAATACGCTTAAACGAGAAGGAAAAAGCTTAATGCATCCGATTTTCCTAGTATTTTAATCCACATTAAGGGTTTTAGCCTCTCCCTCTCTCTAATGCAGCATTTGAGCTAGGAAAGAGAGCAGTCAGTCGAACCCTTTAGAGGTTTGGTCTTCTTTTTTTTTTTTACATTTATTTTATTTTTTTATTTTTAACAAAGTTGCACCAATACACACATGGCAGATACAAATCAGAATGATTAACAAAGGAAAACAAAAACATTTAACAAGGAAAAAGAGAAGGGCATTAACCAGACTTTTTAAGATTGTCCCAAACAGTGGACCAAAAAAACCAACAAAATAAAAGATCTTCTCATCCAGTAATCGAATGTTGCGTCAATCTGACCGTCCAACAGATACAATGTGGGAGACATGGTCAACCGAATGTTAAAAATGTCCTCCGTAACCGAATCTACTGCCCTCCAGAATGAGCTAATTTTGTCACAGGTCCATAAACAATGCAAAAAATGTGCCTTTTTGCACCTGTATAGCTGTTCTAATTCTGCCATATCCATTCTTAATCCCCCCTTATCTAAAAGAGACTTATGGAAATGTCTTAATTGGAGGTATTTGAAAAAAATCTGATTTCGACAGACTATGTTTCTCCATGATTTCGGAAAAGGGCAACATGACTCCATCCGAAAACAGGCAAGAGATCTGTGTGATTTCCAGACTAAACCATTTAAGGAGTCCTATATTATGCAGTTGAGAGGGAAAATCAGGATTAAATGCAACCGGAGATGACAGGGAGAACCATCTTGGTATCTTTAGATCCTTTTTAACATGTTTTCAGGTCATCAAAATACTAGACACAGCAAAAGAATTAGAAGCTTTTTCCAGTTTTTCTACCTTATTAATAAATAAAGAGAGATTAAACGAACATGCCCTGTGTTACAAGACGGGACGTGCTATGTAACATATTAAATGTTTATAAAACTTTATTGTACGATTTACACGTATAGCGAACGTACAAACAAGAACTACTGCTACTTACCAACGATCTAGAACACAATGTATAGGTACTCAGCATGCGAAGTAATAATACTGTAAAAAACAAATTCCAGTCAACGTTTGAAGAACTTATCCAGTGGGATCTGACGCGCTTTTGCAGTGGCTAAGTGGCGACTTGTGG
>JAUZSV010053134.1:0-15006 GCA_034780495.1 Parotocinclus cesarpintoi
TTGTTCATTGAAAAATACATTTGAAAACAAGTTTTTCGAAAGGATCTACAACACAATGTATAGGTACTCAGCATGCGAAGTATAATACTGCAAAAGAAAGTTCTTACTAAATTTCAGTCAACGTTTGAAGAATTTATCCAGTGTGATCTGATGCGCTTTTGCAGTGGCTAAGTGGCGACTCGTGGCTTCTTTTTTGTAGTAAATGGAAATGCTAGGCAAAGACCTGTAGGTGGCAGTAGTGGGCTGGGGAGAAACTCAGGAGCGTTGTAGTGATGCCAGAAAATAAGAGTTTCTGTAGTAACCACGGATATTACATATTTCTTATTTGCTTTGCACGTTCTTTGGTCCGATTAAGCAGAATTTTGGTCCAAATAAGCTAATAACATTACACGTATATAATAGGATTTGTTTCGGTACTTTAGGATTTAGTCCGAATAAGCAGCTGGTCCCATTAACACAGGTCCAATTAACCGGAATAAACTGTAATATAAATGGAATTTACTAATTGTACCTTAAATCAGTAGATGAACATGATTTTTGCAATAAACTACTAATAACCTAAGCTGCTTAATGAAGTTACGTCAAGCAACCATTGCTACTATGACTAACTATTTTAAATGATGGCTAAAGGAATAAAAATCAAAGCCAATATTTCAGGCATATCAAATGTACAGAACACACAACAAAGAGCCCAATCCCCCATATATCACATACACAAACAGTTATATATGCATACTCACACATACTTTACCTACCGTCCATGGCTCATCAGGCCACAGAACATTTTTACAATCTCCTATTGTCCAATTTTAATGAGCCTGTGCAAGCTGTAGCCTCAGTTGCTTGTTCTTAGTTGACAGGAATAACAACTGGTGTGGTCTTCTGTAGGCAATGTGCAAATATGTTCTGCTGTATACTTCACTTGTAATATGTAGTAGTAAGTAATTTGAGTTACTGTTGCCTTTCTGTGAGCTTCAACCAGTCTGACCATTCTCCTCTGTTATATAGCGTCAACAAGACATTTTCAACCAGAGAATTCACGATCACTGAATTTTTCATTTTGTCTAACCGTTCACTGTAAACTCCAGTAATTATCTGTGTGAAAATTCCAGTAGATCAGCCATTTTTAAATTACAATAATACCTTTAAGCACCTTAAATCACCTTTCTTCCCCATTCTGTTGTTCATGTTGAACTACAGCAGGTCAAGTTGACCTTTTCTACATGCCTAAATGCACTGAGTGGCTACGCTTCGATTGGCTTATTAGATAATGTTAAATATGGAGCGCTAAAAGATTTAACAGAAAGTAGAACCAATGAACAAGAGAATAAATATACACAATAAATATACACATTACTGTGTATTTTCCATAGATACGTCGGTCCTAATGCATTGCGGTGATGCAGTAATTCGCACAGGATTCCTTATGTAACCCAGGGAATTGAAAGCACAGGAAAGCCGATGACGTTTTACAATAATTACTACATTGTCTTGTGTTGTAAAAAAAAATTACCAAACGAGACAGTCTCTTAGAAGGGGTATGTCTGAGTTTGCAGCAGGGTGTGTGTTAGGGGTCTAAGTGGTTGCTAAGGGTAACGGAATGGGCTAGAATTATTTTGAGTGTGTGTGTGTGTGTGTGTGTGTCCTTTTAGGGATCAAATGTCTGCAAAATTATATAAAATACTACATTTATGACCTTATGTATGTTTGATTGGTTGCCATAATGTTTTGTTTAAGTAGACATCAACATGCAGCATTTAAAACTAAAACAATACAGATATTTTAAGCTCAGAAAATGAATAATGTAGCACTTTTTTATTTTTAAGCTATTAAACCAGAAAAGTAAAATTCTGATGGACAAAGAAGCTCCTGAAGCACTGAAAGGAATCTCATACACTCCCCTGCCATCATGAGGTACACATGTTCACCTGCTTGTTGACACTGTTTGTTGTGAGTATTTCAGAAACTGCTGATCTACTGGGATTTTGCACACAGCCACCTCTAGGGATTACAGAGAATGGTCCATAAAAGGGAAACTATCCAGTGAGTGGCAGTTCTCTGAGCAAAAATGACCTGTTGTTGCCAGGAAACAGAGGAGAATGGCCAGACTGATTTGAGCTGATAGAAAGGCAAAAGAAACTCAAATAACCATTTGTTACAGGAGGTATGCAGAAGAGATCCTCACAATGAATGACGCTTCAAACCTTTAAGCAGATGGGCTACAGCAGCAGACGTTCACACCAGGTGTCACTCCTGCCAGCTAAAACAGGTAACTGAGGCTAATCGCCTGGATTTACCAAAATTGGAAACATTACCTCATTTGGTTAGTCTTGATTTCTACTGTGACATTTCGTTGGTCGGGTCAGAAGTTGGCATATACAACATGAAAGCAGGGACCCATCCTGCTTTGTGTCAACAGTTTAGGCTGCAAGTGTAAAGGTGTGTGTGTTGGGGGCTTGGTACATTTGGGCCCCTTAATACCAACTGAGAATCATTTAAACTCCACAGCCTACCTGAATATTGTTGCAGACCATGTAAATCCCTTTATGACCAAAGTGTACCATCTCCCAATGGCTACTTTCAGCAGGATAATGGGCCACGTCACAAAGTTCAGATCATCTTAAACTGATTTTTCAAACATGACAGTGAGTTCACTGTACTGAAATGGCCTCCACAGTCACCAGATCTCAACCCAATAGATCACCTTTGGGATGTGGTGGGATCATGGATGTCTATCCGATAAATCTGAATCAACTGCGTGATGCTCATCATGTCCGAATGGACAACATCTCTGAGGAATGATTCTAGCACCTTGTTGGTGCATTTATGCAGTGGCTCATAAAGTATGAATTGTTACACACTAAATGACCCCCATAGTGTAAATGTATGTATACAGCATATCCCTGTTAATTTATGAAAATACCCCTTGCATGTTTGGGATATATATAATACATTAAATCTGCTTGGTCAATACAAAATGTTCCAGGAAAAGTGCAGATTTTCAGATTGGTCGTTATTGTGTCTGATACATTTGCTCGCTTGCTTTGATTGCTTCACCTGACGTGATATTCAATTTTCCGTTTCTTATTACGAAATTTCTTTTCGTTTTTACGGTTTAAAAGAGTTAAAATTTCACAAAGTAAAACAGAGCGACTTTGGAACAGCAAAGTGGCTTGTACCGTCACTTTAGCCGTGCAATGACTTTAATGAACGAGTGGAAATGTTAATGCAGTTTGGCTTCAGTCAGTGAAAATGGCACTTAAATATAGTAAAACACAGACGTGTGAGAGCGACAGTGTGCGCGCGCGTAGCCTATGTGTGTGCGTGTATGTGTGCGTTCGTGTGCGTGCGTGTGTGTTCGTGTGCGTGCGTGTGTGTGTGTGTGTGTGTGTGTGACGCGACCCTCGAGTCCCCGCGCGATTCCCCACACTGGGGTTGGCTGGCTGCTGTGGCGAGGCGCGGAGGATGCGAACGAGATTTAGTTTCACTGGCTTTTCCAGTCTGCAGCAGATTATTGCCTTTATCAACACTCCGTCAGATTTAGCCACCAGAAACAAGGTAAGGAGAACAGTTGCTCGAAATGTTGCATTGTTTTTTAGTGTACATGTGTGTTTGCGTGCGCATTTTGGGATGGAGGAACCTGTCTCCTGCATTAAAAGCCGACGCATGGTGCTTGGGATTTTAAAACGAGCTGCTTAGGTAATAGATAATAATTTGTTATTATAGGGTCAAAGCGCAGGCGTTCCGATTCTAAAACGTCCGCACCTGTTCTTTGCTTTGATTAATATTGTGCAATTAAATTGTCGGTCCGTTTTATATCTGACGCGTCGCCTGTTTTGGTTTGGCTAGAGAGCATCTGTTTATTGCTTTGTTTGCTCCAGCAGACGGCACCATTCATCCAGCCAAGTTCGCCACGCGCGCCAGACTGTCTTCTTACACACACAATCAGACTCGTTCAAGTGTGAATTTGGAAAGGGCTGAGCTGGACTTAAAATGGTCCGGTTTTCTGAAAACCACATATTTGTTTCCAAAAGAGCAGCGCTATAATGTGTTAGTTGGATTCGTGAGCGGCGCCCAATCTGTGCATTATCATTATATGTGGCTAAAAACAGGGTGATGACTGGGTTTTGTTTTTGTGTGCGCGTCGCGCGTGAGTTGCTGTCGTGTCTGGCTGGCTGAATAAATAAATGGACCTGTTTACTTGCAGGTGAAGGCTAGAAGATTTTGTAACAATAGTTTCTCGGTTTATATGGTCAGTTTTGGGCGCCTAGATTTTCAAATTCTCAAATTTCGAGTCTGTTCCATTGTTCAAGATGTTTCTGGAGAAGCATGAGTCATTCTGTGACGTTTTCGCCAAGTTGTTCGTTTTACGTCATCAGCCTAAAGATGGAGGTAGCCTGTTTATATGGTAGCATTGTTTTAAATACATGTCGGTCATATTTTTAAACAAAATGGAGGGGGGTTGGGTTTTTACATTAGCAATGCAAATGAGCTTTTGAAAAGCATGGACACCTGCTGTCTCAAGCATTTGCATTGCCCCCCTCCCCTTCCCAGCAGTACCCTATTAGAATAAAGCTCCCTACTTGAGCAAAGCCAGGTTTCAGCCCACAGTTGAGCTTAAATCGTGGTAGCTTGTGCAAACCTCTACTCACTTTATCATAACAAAGGGCGAGGGGCCTACAAGGGCTTGTCAATGAAAAGAGAGGACAAAACCGCCAGGCTTGAATTGTTCATGTTGTCAGTGGGATGAGCAATGTGCGGTCTCATGGTAAACAGACTTAGCACTACACATATAGCTGAGCAGCAATCCAATTAAAATGGCATGGCTCCTCAACTATTTTAGACTACTATATTTTCACTGGCTACCAATTCAAAAGCACAGGTTACACTAAGAGACTCGATGCAATGGGAGAACTAAATATGAGGCATTTTAAACTTTTAAGCCAGCAATTAAAGAACATCATGGCATGGGTCAATAGTAAAAGCTAGAACACTAGACCACAAAAGAGCTCCAAGTTGATCAAGAACAAGCATAGTATGAAGAAGGGAACAACGGCTGACTAAGAGAAACGTTACTTCTTAATACAATACATTAAATCAGTTTTTACATTTAGCAACATTTATGCCTTACAAGCATGAAAATCACTCGGCAAAAGCACACTGCATGCCAAGAATAAACGTTTCCAATCGGCGTAATTACTAAAAACCTGCCAAATCACCTATCCAAATAAAGCCCCTCTTCCACATTACCAGGATTTAATAAATTGGACATTTAACCTGTATATTATTTTGAAAAGCTTCTGAGAAGTCCGTCCGTCCTCTCTGTTAAGTTAATATTGTTTTGTTGGTGTTGTTTTTTGTTTTTTTAAATTAATATACACTTACTTTTCTTTCTTTAGATTTGAAGGCCACACTTCCCCAAGTGGAACAAGGAATAAAATGCTGAATTCTTCATTTTTGGGCAATACTGTTTATCATAGCTAGCCATCAATGAACATTGTTCCATAAACAATACAAACAAGAGTGTTTAAGTGAAGATCATAGAGCACTGTTTGGTTATGGCAGCTACAGAGGCCAGCACAGAGCCAGTCCAAGCAGAAGCCGGAGAGGCTAAAGCTGAAGAGGAGCCTGCAAATGCAGAGTCAGCCCCTGTTCCAACTGAGGACACACAACCTACCACTGAGGCAACTCAAAGCACAGAACAACAAGCAGATAAAGCCAAGCCAGCCTCAGAGACAATCTGGGGCTCTTTTCTGAACAAAAGCGGGCTGGGAAAAGTAATGGGAGGGAAGAAGAAAAAAGAACATAGTACAGCAGCTGATGATGCTGTTGCAGAAGGACCAGATAAGACCTCAGGCACAAACGAGAAAGATCAAGAGGAGTCAGCAGATATTAAAGACCAACCAACTGGTGAAGAAACAAAGACAGATGAGGATGTGACTGATGGACAAGTTATTGAAAAAGCAGCGGGCAATGAGGAGGCCATCCCAGAGGAGAGGGCATCTGGTGCTAAGCCAAAGCAGGGAGAAAAGTCTACTGTACGAGATTTCATTCGTAAGCCGGTTGCCAAGATTTTCTCCCACAGAAGCACAGACAAAAAAGAAAGCTCAGGGGAAGTATCAAAACACGGAAAAATTCGGTCAAAATCTTTGGACAGAATGGAGGATGCCGATGCCAGTACTGTTGCGGCGGATCAGTGCGAGGACTCACAAGCGCCAGAAGAGGCAGACAAGTCAACCTCCCAAACAACAAAACCTGTGAAACGATGGCACTCTTTTAAGAAACTTATGGCACAAAAGAGCCACAAGAAAAATACTGATGAAGCCAAGGATGTGGAAGGAGCAGAGGGTGGTAGTGCAGATGCACCAGGAGACACTGGAACACTGGACTCATCTACAAAGTCAGAGCACACTGGACAAAAAAGGTGGAAACTTAAGAGGTCATGGACTTTTCAGGGGCTGAAAAGAGATCCATCCATTGTTGGGATCCACAAGCCAAAGGATAAAGACTCTTTGGATAGTCTTAAGGATGAGAACGCCCCAGAAGCAGACCAGGATGATGCACAAGCGTCCGAAGACTTAAAGTTGTCAGGTGATGGAGAAACTATTGAAAACCGTCCAGATGGAGATGAAAAGGAGGCACCTGCTACAACAACACGTGCAAAACATGTGGACCAGCACGCAAATGAGATCTGGACCTCATTTAAAAAAAGAGTAATTCCCAAGTCAAAGAAAGCAGCAGATACAGGCGGTGGGGAGGAGGAACAAACATGTGAACCAGAACAGAATGAAGATCTACATGCTAGTAAGGACTCAGGCAAGACTGCCAAATCAAAAAGGACACATTTCAACCGTGCTGTGTCACTAAAGAATTTCATACTACGCAAGGGAAAGAGCACTAGCATGGATATGGGAGAAGGTTCAACCGTAGAGAAAGAGAGTGATGGAGAACATAAAGACATGGATGTCTCTTCAGACACAGCTGGAGCATCTGACCTCCCACCGGGTGAACCAGAAAACCAGGCTACCACACAAAATGAGAGCAACAATGAATCTCAGGTGGCAGATGAGCACAAGAGTCTTAGTGGGGAGGAAAAGTCCCTCCCATGCATACCATCTGGTCAGCAGTCATACACCCCCATATTATCCTCAGAGGGTGGAGGCCAGGAAGAGCCAACTGTGGAACCTAAGACTAATGGTGAGAACGGCTGTTCAGATGCTGCAGAAGACGACACCCCAGCAACTAATCACGAGCCTTCTACCCAGAACGGTGTCGAAAAGGAAGGACAGACGAGCCAGGAGAACATCGAATCTATTGAGAAAACTTGTCAGAAGGAAGGAAAGCTTCTGAACCAAGATGGGAATTGCGACACAGTTGCCCAAAGCGGTGAGTTTGAAGCAGCAGCAGAACCTGGCAAGCCAGAACCTAATGTAGGAGTAGGTGCTAGTGTTGAGTTAGAAACTGAGGTTTGCAGCATACCGAAAAATGGAGGGGCCTTTTCTGAGTCAACAGTATACAATGATGATCCAGATGTCCAAGAAGAGAGGCTGAAGAGGATGTTCTATGAGACAGCAACATCTATCGTTCATACTGTGTTAATGGCAGCCACTGACCAGTTAGTCAATGAAAAGGACTTCCTGGACAGTAGTCACAAATGCTCCCATACAAAAAACGATGGCAATTATTCAGATGTTGATATTGGTTACTGCCACTAAAGGAGCCCATTATTTGTCCCGGGTACTTGTAAATCAGTTTCCCTGTCTCCAGTGTGAATGCATGCTAGTGTGTCATGGACAAGCTCAAAATTAATTATCATGTTATAATGCCCCATACCTTGCTTGTCTGCTGTTCTGTATCATGTTATTATAGTGAAGTAAGAAACTTTACATATTTATTCCAGTCATGTATCACAATATGTTTGCTGGAAAACATCATAATTTCAATTATCCAAAGTTAGCTGGATAAAATCTGTTTATATGCAACTATTTTAAGTGTAGACTGAGCAACAACTTAGGTTGTGTGACATGAGATGTATGCCCTTGTGTAGTATTCATGTGCCCATGTTGTAACGTTATTAATAGAGCAAGAAATAAAATATGGCAGAAAATACATTAGTAGTCTGCCACCAAGTATGTGAATATTGTATTTGAATTCTTTTTAATATATTTAATCTCTTCTGTTATCATTCACCAGAAAAAAAGGCGGGAAACGCATGAGGCCAAACAAAGAGGATTAAATCTCCATGGGAGTCATTCAGCGAGGAGCTTTGCCACCCCACCCAACCCACTTCCCCCCCAAAAAAGAAGTTATAACATGTTTACGTCACAAATCACCATGGTGAGAAATGCAATCCATATAGTTAAAAAAAAAACTTGAAAAGCAATAATTCAATAATCCATCAGCTCAATCTACTGTCAATGTTTTGCTTGTCTTCTAGTGAGAGTTTATATTGTCAAAAATGACATTCCTTTGAATTGTTAACGTCAGAGGTCACGCGTGATCATAAAGACTGTTAGTTTTATATTACTTGCAATTCTGTCCGTTTGTAGTTTACCTTTCAGTAGCAATATCAGTGTGATTCATACACATCTGAGATAACTCCAGACTGCCCCAGTTGTGAATTCAATAGAGAATGTGCTCTAATCTCTGTGCTTGTTTTTAGACTGTTACATTGTGTACATGAATAAACTACCATATAACCACTTGTCATTCTCTGTTTCATTGGAATAGTTATTCTTTTACATCAAAAATCCTATTATGCAGACACCGTTTATAAGTATTACAGAAGTCAATAGCAGATGAGGTAACGATGTATGTGATTATACCATCTATAACAACCCAAGTATTGTTGCATATTTGTTTTTTATAAGGTTTCAGATCAAAATCATAAATTACAAAGAGTCTTGGCCAAAACAAGAATAACACAACAAGCATAAAGCACAAACAATTAACTGCTAAATATTGGCACATATGTCAGTTAATGCTTAATGGCTGTAACCTTAAAATCTATATATATTGACAGCTGAACGCTGTCTGAAATGGGATTTGGAGTGCTGATGTCTTTTTATATTAACACCCACGGCCCACACATCCATTTGACCTGTCTGAGGTTGCTAAGTATTATAGATCTATAAATACAAATCTCAGTCCCAGATAATCAAATAGGATCTGCCAGTGATGTAAATAAGTGAATTTATCTAGTAATGGAAAAAAATTAAAAAAATTACTACGTTAGGATAAAGGATCTGCTGAGTCATGACCTACAAAATTAACAAGAAATTAAAACAAAATAATGTAGACTTTTTTGGCAACAAACCCAGACTTTGTTTACACCATGACAGAAGCTCAATGTTTCTACTGTGATCATTCTGAGATACCAAGGAGCTGAATGTGTGTTGGCTACAGTTCATGGAACATTAGACCCACTTCAGATCAAATTCACTTAAAAATGGGTATGAGAGTTAAATAGGAGAACAGTTAGATGACATTAATGTCTCAAAACAGCAGTTAGAGGCCAATTTTCTGTATATTTTGCAAAAAAAAAAAACAGCTGCTGTGCAAATGATTTTTGAGAAGTATAAAGTACCGCATTTTAATCACATTTTGTATTGTAAACAAATGGCAAACATAATATTACAATATCAGGGTTGGAAAAAAAACAACACCGTTACAATGACAGTATTAATGAAAACGGGCAGTACAAGCAAAACAAATAATCATCCTTCAGGTCAATCCCATTATTAACTTCCTCATATAGTTACATTACATGGCTTCAAATTCAGGGTAAAATAACGGTTTGTAGTCACAGATACTCAATATTTACATCACACGCACATACATACGCATGCGCGTGCAAACACACAGACTTTTGGTTTTTCTAAAGAAAGTTGCTGTATTTGTAACTAAATAAAAGGCTATTTTTCATGAGAGGGCCAACAAAATATTCCCACAATGTTAAAAAAGCCAGATCTTTTACGTCCTTGTGGGAACACTTGATCCTCAAACTGATATGATGGTCTAATTATATTAACTTGCCATAAAAGTGCACACAGACACAGACAGACATACAGACAGACACACTTCTATTCCATTTTGGACATCTCAAATTTTGTGGTCATGATTTCCTGCAAACAAAAGTAGGACATAAAACATTAAAATAAACATTTAAATACAAAACACTGGATATACTCTAACAAGTATCGCTATCCAACACAGAAATGGCTTTCATGGCACATATTGTTTCGCAATTATTAGAATCAACATAAAAAGCTCAAACACATTGATATAATGTACTGTAATATATGCTTTATTCTTTCCAGGGTGGAAAGTCTACATAATCTGCGATAAACAAGTATCTCCATGATAAGCTTTATTAATCAGACAAAAGCTCCAAAGCCTCTGTGCTCTCATTGTTCAGGGCAGAAAGAAAACACAGGAGGCGGGGAAGCAAGGATAAGCAATGGAAGGAGCCTAGCTGAGAGCTTCACGCTCTGCTTTATGAATGCATAGTGCGCCCACTTCTGGTGCCACATGGTATAAAATGGGAAAATCTGCACTGCTTTTAACAGGATTTCACCATATAAACAAAGAGGATAGTCCTAAGGACTCTTATTTGATCAAATGAGTGTAGATGTTACAGGCATAATTCTGTGACTGCCCTTGTAACACGCAGAGTTTAGCATCGGTGAATAAAATACACGTTCCTGTACTTCATGAACATTCTAGATGTGACATCACATGGGCATGAGTACATGTAGCTTAACAATAACAGCAGGATAACATGGGCGTCTTAGTACTTCCCTTGGAACATTGTAAAAACAATGTGTGAAACATGCTGTTTTGAGTACAAGTTCCAATTCAATAATTCAATATTAATAACTAATTCAAATATAAAAGGTAAACATCAACTAAACCCTGGTGGTCAATTTAGAACTAAAATTTCACTTCATGTGAGCCTAGGTTTATTATTTTGCATTCAACCAAGCAATTCATAGTAATCGTCATCTTCAAGACTCTCTTTTGGATTTGGAGAGATTATGTATTAGAAAATTGCCCAGCAAAATATCTCAATGTTATAATATTGACAATGTGAAATACTGTCTCTCTTACATTTCCCTTTTTGATAATAACCTAAGCGAGATTGGACGCTAGACCTGATGGTCCTGGGTTCAAGTCCAACCTCTGCCAAACTGCCACATTTAGGCCATTAAGCAAGGCCCTTAACCAACCATTGCTTGAACTGTAAGACTGTATTAGTTGTAAGTCGCTCTGGATAAGGGTGTCTGCTAAAGGCGATAAGTGTAAGTAACTACTTTGTCTACTTTACTAGTTCATTCTATAAAAGGTAACAAACATTCTGGAGTTCACCCAGTTAAATGGTTTAGAACACCCACATTTTCCAGAATTTTATTGATACTAATGCTTAAAAAAATGTGACCCTTGAGAATTGTTCATATTTCTGCATAAATATGACATCAAATTTCCACACAAGCGCTAACCCTAGATAAAGAAACCTCAGTTAAACAAAAGACCCAAATATTATACTTGGGCTTTTTTTTATTGAAATTCTCCCTTCCTATATCTGGTGTGACTCCCAACCGCAGCAATACACGCAACTAAACTGGTAACTAAACTATTCTGCACATAGGCAGATAGATTAAAATTTGGGATGCTGCTGGGTTTCTTCACATGAACTGCTCATTTCAGTTCCTTCTACAACATTCCTATTGGATTAAAGGCTGGAATACAGTGAACTGGTGAATATAATGAGCTCCTCATTTCAGGTTGTAAAACAATATTTCTGTCACATTAACCAAACTTTGTCTTGTTCATTTCCCAACATTATTGTTCTTTAACCACTCTTTGATAGGATGAGCGTTGTGCTTCAGATCATTATCTTGCTGCATAACACTATCTTGAGATTCAGTTCATGCACAGATGTACTGACCTTTTCCTGTAGAAAAACAAAGCCCAAACCCTGCTACTACCAGCACCATGCTTCACATATGGGAAAACTTTATTATGCTGGTATGCAATGTTTTCCTTTTTCCAGACAACTTATAATTTAAAATCAAATTATATAAAATCTTTTGGTTCAAAATGACTGATGGCATTACCATTGAACATTAGAATTAGTCAAAGAAAAACCTTTAACTGCTTAGAATTTATTTTGGGTTAATGTGTGACCTTGTGAATTATTACATGTTTGACTAACTGTGAATTTGTAAATTCCAAACACTTTAGAGATGTTTAGCATTTCTGCAGAATTTTCCTTTGTTTGGGTCATGATTCACATCAAATACATGTGGTAAAGATCAGACTCTGATCAATCCCTGCTCATTAAATATACCAGGGCCCACACTCGCACCTAATTTGCAACCTGTTGACTGAAACGCGTGAAGGATTTCACTTTGAATTAACTGCTGATCCTCATCTGCCTCTCATGTAACATTGGATAATTTCCTGAAGGAATAACTAAGTATTGTATAATTGTCAAAATTGTATAATTGCTTGGATTATTTGTTTCTTACTAACTAATTACTTGTTTTGCAAAATTGTGATGACACAAATATGTTGCAATTGTAGACTGCTGTGCTTTAATTTTTCTGTCCAGTTCATCTCAAACTAGCTTAATGCGATTACAGTATATAAACTGATTTGAAGCCTAGTCTCTTGAAATTGTCTTTTACTGGTATGCCAGTAATATCATTATCAGGTCATAGGCTGAACCCCTGACCAGCTAAAGGGTACTGCAATGGCAATGAATAATAATGTGGAAGCTCTAAAGTCAGGGTGTTTGGATGGTTTTTCTCACCATTATATTAGCAATATACTACACTGCTGTATGGGACATTTTATTTTGAAATATCCCCTTAATGAGAGCAGTATACATCCTGTAGTGTAATATTTTCCAAATACTGTCCAAGAGGGTGTAGTAACAGTCTGTTTCAACAATTCTATTACACATACAAAGGTGTGAGAGCTCAAGGTCTTAAGCTCCAGAACTTGTGACCAGTAGTGTAAAGAACAAATTCTGCGTAGAAGATTAAGTAACTTACCTCATCTGAGTCCAACAAAGGGGGCAGTGCACTGCAACACATTGAAAAAGCCAATTAAAGTGTTAATGTATGGATCATAACACTTATAAAATCTAACTGCTCATAAAACAGCAGAAATGATTTCAATCTTTTCTGTATTCATAAGACATAACTTACACATCTGCCATCGAAGAAGGAATATTCTCCTCGACCCATTTCAGATCTTCATCCTAAACAAACCACATTTGACCAAAACTATAATCTTTAACCAACAATTTTCCTTGGAGATTAATTATAAAGCATAGGACCAGCTCAGAAGAACAAATGCCATTGTGGAACATTCGTTTCAGCCAAATAATATTTCAAACAATAAGCACATTTGCACACAGCGCATTGCCCTTGTAAATGTAATTTTTTTTTTAAGATTTCCAGTATAACCATATGAAACTACCAAATGAGATCATTCAGTTTTAGTTCACCCTGCACAATAAATTAAAATGTTCCATTAAAATGCTCTCATTCAACCCAACTTCACTAAATTGTTAGTACTCTGTTTTTTTTTTAACCTCACTGAAGACAAAGAAAATCTCTTACCACTTTGTTAGGCTTTGCACTTCCATTGGTCTCTGCTTTAATACCTCGCATTTTCACCCCTTCTGTAAATGTAAGAAAATATGAAGATATTTCATATGAAGTTACGAAACCAACCAAACAAGAACAGACAGAAAACATACTGCCCAAATCACTGCCTTTTAGGTCTGTTGGCATTTTAGTTCATTTTTTAAAACCTGATTGCATAAACAAAGTTCAAAAATAACTATGGTATATAGATAAATAACATCAGTAAAAGGAAATGATACCTCTATTTCAGCACATATCTGTCACATAAAGAGGAGCAGAGCAGAAACTAAAATATTAGCTTAACCAGAAAAGTTTCTATTGCTTCACGAAAGAGCCATTGTACTTCACATTTGGCGTCCGTTTAAAAGTACGGGATAAATATGTCCCTTGGTCCTCACAGGGTTAAGGGACTTTTGTAGGTAAAATTAGGTGTTTAACAACCTGATAAAAATGCACCAAAGTGCAGGAAATTGCATCTGACTCATTACAAATCCCACCACAACATAGTCCGTAGCTGTAATTCCTCAAAAAATAAACGTGTGTAAATGTTAGTATCATCCTGAGTCTAACAAGGTTAACATGGCATTGGCCAGCAGGGGAAAATGACAGAACAATAATGCAGAAAGTATTTTACTCACACATTTAACGTTTTCACCACTATAAGAGTTCAAATAAAAACAGTGAAGTCATTCTCTTCAAATGACATCGCTCTTCCTCACTACCATTCTCTTCTAACGTAACTCAGTATCAGCTGACACACCACCTGTTGCTGTGGTCATCACATTTTTAAGCCACACAGTGATATTATTAAACAGCTAGAAGTAAGCTTTCAGATTTGACAATAACTCAGTCACTCCCTGCGAAGGAGTAAAAGATCTTGGTGTAATTATTGACCCAAGTCTTTCATTTGAAGCTCAGGTAGACAATATTAGCAGAACAGCTTATTTTCATTTAAGAAACATCGCTAACCTAAGAAAATCATTAACTATCCAGGATGCAGAAACACTAATCCATGCCTTTGTTACGTCTAGACTCGACTATTGTAATGCATTATTATCTGGATGTTCCAGCAGGTGTTTACACAAGCCACAGTTAGTACAGAATGCTGCAGTCAGAGTTCTAACTAGAACTGAAAATATGATCATATCACCCCTGTTTTACTTTCACTTCATTGGCTTCCTGTTAAATCCTGCATTGAGTATAAACTTCTACTGTTAACGTATAAAGCTCTGAATGGTCTCGCTACACAATATCTGACTGAGCTGTTAGTTTATTATAATTCACCTCGCCAGCTTCGATCAAGTGCTACAGGTTACCTACAAGTTCCTAGAATAATGAAAGTTACAGC
>JAUZSV010053245.1:0-15005 GCA_034780495.1 Parotocinclus cesarpintoi
TATAAACATTTAAACATGTAGTATAGAGAATCAGTGGGGTATTCAGTACAACCCATTCTACTGCCAGTGTTTGCCCAGAAATTTGACAAAAACATGTCTATGTAGTGTACTCTATCTCTATCGTTTCTTCTAGACAACAGTGAGATAGCTTGGAAAGAAATATAAGACTTCTACTAAAGTCACTTGTCTAAGTTTTTTTCTCCTGAGAAAAGTCCCCTCTACATATGTTTTAACTTGAGTTTTAGCAGAAATGCCAATGCAATCTCACGGTTTCTAACATCTTTCACTCATTTTTATTTGGTACTGCGTAAAATCTTTCTTTGATTCAATTTTAATCCTTCTTAAATTCAATTTGGCGTTGCAGGGAGCCAGGGCCTAACCAGCATTACAAAGAGTATGGTGGGAACAAAGCCTAGACAGAGTTATGACACACACACTCACACTGACACTTTAGAGGTACCAGTTGACCTAAATTGGGAGCATGTGAGATCTCTGGATCTGTGAGGCAACAGCTCTAAGCAGTTTGTCATGTTGTCAGTGTCATATACTGACAGTGCTGAGTTATTTCTGTATGGCTCTGCATCCAATAAGATTTTTATAACTGAACCATTCTCCATTATAAAATCCACCAACTTAACATCCACCACCACAAGGACTCAGGTTCTAGTTACCTTGGTACCTTCCGAATGAGGCAGGTATCTCATGTGGACATTCTTGGCTGTGCCTACTGGAGGCTAGTCAGGGAATCTTGTATTATTTATTATTTATAACTGATTTATATTTGCCCTGATACTACAGTATTTTTACATGGTCACACTTGACAGCGCCACGATAAACAGAATATAGGTCCAAGCATGAAAGCAGAAAATGAATTTTCAATGACATATTGCTCTTCATGGCTTTGTATGTCAATCAGAGGTTTGGTGCTCTGGAGGGCATCTTGTATTTGATGCAATGTGACTCTTTTTCATGGGCTGTCCCACTTACAAAGTGAACAACAGTTCTGTGTGTGTGTGTGTGTGTGTGTGTGTGTGTGTGTGTGTGTGTGTGTGTGTGTGTGGTGTGTGTTACATAGCCATGGGTGGCTGAAGGGTGGTCATTGCCATTGTGTAACAGGACAGCTTTCAGGCTTAACCTTGATAAATCTATAAGATAATTTTATTTTGGTGGATCATTCTCATAGCCTAAAGCCATGAACAATCTGTTTACTAAGGTTGAACACCAATGATAGTAATGACTAAAAAAGCCTTCCAAATGGCATGCTCACTGCATCCAACATTATTCACACTTCTTCAGCAACCTTGCACCATATACCATATCAATGTGTCACTGGCATCTGCCCTGTTTTCCCTGTGCAAGATGGCTTTATTTACATCTCTACCAAAGCAGCCATCACTCAACCCAACTGACATGACCTACTACAGACCTGGTGTTCTTTATACAATCTTTAGTAATTTACCTCCCAGCAATTAACTCTGTGGACACACTCCTGCTTCTTATTATGTATGTGGTGTCTAATTGTAGTTATGTAGATGTTCTAAAACCAAGGCATGATTAATATCTGAAATTTTTCAGCTGTGATAAATTTCAGCTTAAATAACTTACTTAAACTATACATTAAATCAATGTTCCAGCCAGACTCTTCATTCTTTGCCACTTTATTAGGTAGACCTGTTCAACTGCTACTTAAACCATATATCTAGACATCTGCAGTGAGACATGGTCAAGATGACCTGCTGAAATGACAAAGCATGAAACCAAGCATCAGAGTGGAAAGAAAGTTGATTTAAGTGGCTTTTGATGTGGCATGGTTGTTGGTGCCTGGCATGTTTTTTGGTTGGACTGAGTATTTAAGATCTACTGGGATTTTCACACAAAGTCATCTCTAGGGTTAACAGAGAATAGTCCAAAAAACAGAAAATATCCAGTGATTGACAATTCACTGAGCAAAAAGGATTTTCTGATGAAAGTGGTTAGAGAAAAATGTCAAAGCTGGTTAAAACTGATAAAAATGCAACAGTAACTCAAGTAACCACTTGTTAAAACCATCATATGCAGACAAGCATCTCTGAATGCACAACACATAAAACCACTACAGGCTTGGGAATTGTGTTGAACTAAACTCTTTTAGCTTAACTAATGCGCCCCCTACTGACCACATACAGCACAGGAACTACTGTATATTGTCTCTAAATGCGTAAAATATTTTCATTTAAAAACCTCAAATTAAATAGGAAAATGTTCACAATTTAACACTGCCTTTTCTGATAAGAGTCATGTGGGTCTGACACCTATCCATAATAACACATGGATACGTGCCCCAGATGGGATGCCAGTCCACTGTAGGGCCGACAGTGATCACTGGGGATTATTCTTTATCCAGTCTCCCCTCACAGCCTATATGTGTCTGTTTGGGACAGCCTAGCAGACCACTGCACCAGCTGAGTGCCACTAACATTATTATTATTATTATTATTATTATTATTATTATTATTATTATTATTATTACTATTATTATTATTACGTTATGCCAAAAATGTGACTAATATATCAGATTAAGACTTTCAACTCTGACATATTAGCTTGGCAGCATTTGCTGGTTTGTTGATGGGAGTGATGGTTACCAGTATGGAATCCTAGTATGATGGAACTGATAGTGGTCTTATATGGTTGATAATCTGGTATGGTAGGTATGACGATTAGCTTTATGGGATGATAGTATGATTGGTAAGATTCTGGTAATGGTTGGAGTATGGATGGGTACCAGCATAGGATGCTGACAGGGTATGTATAATGCTTACCAGTACGTAATTATATGAGTCAGATGGAAAACAAGGTTAATGTGGCCAAAAAGAAGTAAAGATCGAACCTTCACGATTACAGAGTACAAGGAATCAACGGCATTTACTAATTACAACGTGGTGATAATAAATGAACAGCATGTTAGGGAAAACCGAACGTAGAACGTGGCTGATGATAGAAGCAGGAGGAAAATTACACAACAGCCCGACCTGTGAGACAACAAGGACAGCAGAGGGAGACAAAGACCACCAAAAAAAATAAATCACCATAGCAGGAGATGCGGGAAATTTAAACCACTAGAGTAACGGATTCTGACATCTGTATAGAACAATGGACTTTAAGTGATGACACAAGAAGACTGTTTTAATGTTACGGCTGAACACACACACACACACACACACACACACAAAGGTGGTGGAAGGTGGTCATGTAACCTGCCAAAGAGGATTCATTTATATGCTCAACTTCATTTATCTATTCCTGCATTTCAGGCAAGCAACACATATCAAAGAGTTGGGACAGTAAAGCGTTTAACATTTTGTAACTTTGCCATTCCTTTTTGCAACAATTAAAAGACAATTTGGCTTATTAATTTGTCCGTTTCTTCCTGAAATCACAACTTAAGATGTACAACAGTACGGGGTTGTTGTTGTTTTTACATTTCAAAATTCTCCACACATTCTCACATTCTCACATTCTCCGCTAAGGACAGGTCAGGACTGCAGGCAGTACGCTCTTCTTCATGCCTTTGTAATATGAGCAGCATGCGGTGTTGCATTGTCTTGTTGAAAAATACCCGGACATCCCAGGCAGCATGCTCTAAAATCTGTATATAAATGTAAAATATAATAATCTAGATAACTTTCATTAGTAATGCTCCCATCATAGAACTGTAAATGGAATTTCAAAAAGGCAATTGACAAAGCTCAATACAATGACAGACCCTGACATTTGAACTGCTGATAACAGTCTTGATGGTTCTTTTCATCTTGAGCACACTGTGTCTATTTTATTAACAAATATGTGGAATATTAATTCCTAGACAGTACATGTTAACACTGTGTAATGGTCCATGCTAGATGCATCCCAGTCTAAAGAAGTCGATGGACAATGGTTAACATAAGACATATTTTTTGCACAGTAAAGTTTTAAAGACTCCTTTTGTACAAAATCATAATTATATTCACCTGTTTACAACACCTTTTTGAATTCACTTCATTATTTTTTCTCCATCTTATTTTTAGACCTAATTTTTGAGCCTGAAATGCAGGAAACCAAATTAAAAGAGCACTTTGTAAAAGTATAACCTACCAGAAAATGACTTTAGTAGAAGTTAATGTCACCTATTAGAATATTACATCAGTACAGGTCTATAGGTATCTGCTATTTCAAAAGAAAAGGTACAAGTAAATGTTGTTTCAAAAGAAAAAGTACAAGTAAATGTTGTTAATAAAAAACAAGCAACCAGAATTTTTGAGCATTAAATTAATTAATTTAATCATGTACAGTGGTGAGTGAAAGAACTTTCTGTATTGCTGCATAAATATGACCTAATTTATCATCAGATTTTCACCTGCAAGTAGATAAAGAGAACCCAGTTACACAATTGAGACAAAAAAGATTATACTTGGTCATTTATTTATTTATTTATTTGTATGGAGTGGAGTGGTTTCATATAAATTATATATGAAATGGAGGAAATTCAAGACCAATATTATAGGTGTGGAAAAGCCAGAAGGCTATTGGAAAAATGTTTTGCGGACGCATGAGTGCAAAATAGAACTTTTTTGTTTAAATGAAAAGTGTTATGTTTGGATAAAGAAAAACACTGCATTCCTGCATAAGAACCTTATCCCATCTGTGAAACATGGTAGTGGTAGTATCAAAGTTTGGGCCTGTATTGCTGCATCTGGGCCAGGATAGCTTTCCTTTATTTATGGAACAATGAATTCTAAAATTATGTCAGAGATTTCTCAAGGAAATTGTCAGGACATCTGCCCATCAACTGAATCTCAAGAGAAGGCTGGTGATGCAGCAAGATAGCGACCCTAAGCACACAAGTAATTCTACCAAAGAATAAAGTTAATGTTCAAAGAATAAAGTTAATGTATTGGAATGGAAAAGTCAAAAGCCTGACCTTAAACCCCTCAAAATGTCATGGAAGGACTGTACTTGACTGTTCTGTACGGAGTAATGGGCTAAAATTCCTCCAAGCCATTGTGCAGGACTGATCAACAATTACTAGAAAGTTGCGGTTATTGCCGGACAGATACTGAAAGCAAAGGTTTACATTTATTTTGCCACTCCCACATATGTAATATTGGATCATTTTCCTCAATAAATACTGTAAATGGCCAAGTATAATCTTTTTGTCTCATATGTTTAACTGGGTTCTATTTATCTACTTTTAGGAATTGTTTGAAACTCTGATCATGTTTTAGGTGATTATTTCCATATTTATGGAGTAATATAACATTTTTTGAAGGGTTTACAAACTTTCAAGCACAATTGTACACTGCCCTATGAATTGAACATACTCTACACATTAAGAAAAACAATGTTTTCATAATTAGAAATGTTATCTGAACAGGCTCAAACTAATTCCGATGATTAATAACAATAACGTCACAGCTTTATATTAATCTTTACCTTTTTATTAATCTAATCTTAATCTTACCTTAGTATGTTTCTTAAGGTTCTAAGGGGATTTTCAATGTCAATATTTCACTGATTCATAGGTGGTGGCACAGGGGTGCAAGGCAGGAGCAATCTTATACAGGGTGCCACAGCATGATTGCACTTGCACGTTAATATTCTTGTCCAGCAAATGATGTAACTTGCAATTTAGCATGACAAATGCATTAAACCTCTATGCTTGCAGTATGTCAAAGATCATGAAAGTTGCACTTTTTAGTAATGAAGTAACAAACATGCTTAATTCAAAAGTATGCATTTTATACATGGAATGTAGTGGTGTAAAAGTGAAAGTTGACAGGATTCTAAACAAGTACAGATACTTGTAATAAAGTATTATTACTTGATTCTATAACATCAATGCTGGCTTGCTTAAAATAGAACCTGGATCCCTGCTAAAACTGAAATGGTTTTGAACCTGGATCCCACCTTAATCTGAAAGGGCTTGGGACCAATACAACCTAGATTACTGTCAAAACAAAAATGGTTTGTGATCAGCACATACAAAAACTGGTGATAAATTTATTATGCAGACCATTAGGATTAGCTGTGTCTACCCATATCAGAAGCATTCAAAATTAGAACAACAATTTCAGTTAATTCACTATGTTTATGGTATACACAATTTACAAGATATAATAATATATATTAAAATATGCACTTGTGCAAAGTTTGGTCACTGGTATAATTAGTATTAATATTTAATTTAGCATCAGTTGTCAGAAGAAAACAAGTGTCT
This sequence comes from Parotocinclus cesarpintoi, assembly GCA_034780495.1. Classification (NCBI taxonomy): domain Eukaryota; kingdom Metazoa; phylum Chordata; class Actinopteri; order Siluriformes; family Loricariidae; genus Parotocinclus; species Parotocinclus cesarpintoi. Next base: position 6,236 of record JAUZSV010053245.1, read on the forward strand.
AGTTTACTAGTAAAGTAGATTACTTTGAATATCTCAATGTGTTGTAGTAAATGTGAATGTGACACTGATTCTACCTAATTTGTAAATTCTGCAAACTAATAATAACCTTTCTGTAATGTATGGCAATGAGCTATTAAGATAAATCACTAACATTTGCAGAAATACAGCACATTGGTCTAACACATATAGTACATGCTGTTATTCATTGTGTGTGGCTTGTGCTGGAACAGGATGTTTAGCCTTAAAAGTCTTTAAACTGACTGTGATGGCATTTAGTGCTGGAAGCTATCATTTAAGAGATGAACGGGCATGCTGGTACAGGAACATTCCTTGACTAGACTAGAACACACACACATGCTTTAGACACCCCTTGTAATGAAAAGATTCAGCTTTCTGACACAGGTAATAATAACTGGGATATAAAATCAAGCATACTGCCATGTAAGCTTCATTTAATCTTCGAATAAATATTGGCACTAGAAGTTCAGTTTGTCCAATTTCTCACTAGCTTTGATTTATAAGTAATAGGAAATAGTGGTCTAGCTCTTTTTATTCTGATTCCGCTCAATTTATGCAGGGTAATGGGAACCCTTTATGCTACATAATACAGGGATAAGAATTTTTTGTCTTAGCATGGCAATGACATAAACACAAATAAAGCTTTGTAAAGAATCTGTTTGTTGAGTTTAGTGAAGAAAAAACCTTGTTCCTTGATCAAGTCCACATTCTTGTGGAACTCATCCTAGAAGAGTGAAGATTCAACAGTAATGGCCAACTCCATATTAAAGAAGCAATCTACAACAAAGACAACCAACTAAAACCAGTGTTGCTTCTCCCATACTTAATTTTTTCTCATTTTCTTATCTTTCTGTTTTACTTATAAGATTATATCCACCAGAGGCCTCGTGCTAGCTGATTGTCTGTGAACCCTCTTCATCTGGTGTAGGTAAACATTCGCTTATGCTTTAACCTAAGATTTATTCAAATAAATTTTGTTCTGGATATGGATTGGGACAAGCAGTTGAGTTACCCTTACAACTTGTGTTCTGAAACGAACCTGAACCTTGTCTTACTGGCAAAGAAGTTCAGTTAATTTATTTACCAATGATTCTTCTTATTTCTTACATTTTCTTCTATAGCTAATTGTGGTTTTATGCATCCATTCAGGTTATGGACAAAATAATAGAAACAACAGATGATGAGGACTCAGAATTTAAAGCTAAAATACAATTACGAGCACAGGAGCACATGTTAATTATAATAGATTGATTAATAACTAACAGCATGTATCTGATATAAAGAGCTCTGACAATTAACATGAGAAGAAATTAATAAACAACACGAGCAATAAAAATAGGAAGAGAATTAAATGCATGTCTAGCATTTCAAAACTTTAAGTATATGACACCCAGGTGTGAAAGAAGCATAACTTATTGTAAAAAAAAATAAAAAATCTGAGCAATAAAATACATTAGAAATGGTCTGAGTAGTGTATATCTGGATAGTGGAAGTTTGTATCCTGTATATCTGTAAATATTTCTTATGGAATATGACATATTGAAATAACCTTACCTCACACTAACCCTTACTTTTAGTGAGGTCATCATAACACCCCTGCAAAAAATGGCATATGTTTTTTGTATCCGAGTTGATTTAGGCTGGTAGTGTTAGTTAGCCACTAAGGATGTACAGGGCACTCCCAACTGTGTGTGCGTGTGTGTGTGTTTGTGTGTGTGTGTGTGTGTGTGTGTGTGAGTGTGTGTGTGTGTGTGTGTATGTGTGTGTGTCATTACGTTACATGATAGAGGGAGAGTTTGGATTGCAGATGTTTGCATAGTGTTTGTTCTTAGACAGCTATGAGGTCACCAAGGTCCAGTCCTCAGCAATTGTTTAGAGCAAAAAATATATATAGAATAAAACTTCAGTTGTTAAGATCTTCTTTTCTGAGATGAGTACATGTTTAATTTAGTTTAGACTTGTTATTTAGTATCCACTGTGTGAGAGTGTTGTGAAAGAGAACTATCAACTTTCCCTGCCACCATCAACACTTCCACTGACAGCGATTGAAATGTACTCACATTGGCAGAATATGTGTAAGCTGAGGCAGCATACTCTTCAGTATAACAAAACAATGATCGTTATGCTACTACCTGTAAGAATCGCTCAAACTGCTTCCAGTAGGATGGTGTTACAATTTACAATTTAAAAATGAAAACACAAATACTTTTTTATATAGAAACAGGTCTCTATGTATGTAATGCTTATATGTGTAAATTTGACCTATAAGACAACCTGCTCCCTCGACCTCACTATTTTTTAAACCCTAGCTATGGCCCTTCCCACACTGTCATTTCAGGTTGCATCTTATGCAACTCATTTGGTCCACTGATTGCTTTGCTTGGTTGTACAATGGCAGCAAATATAACATAATACAACAGAAGCAGATCCATCAAACATGTACGTGTTCCAACATACTGCTAAATTATTCAAAAATGGTGGATGAACAAACCTGAGCTCCTTCCTTGGAAACCAAAATCACCTGTTCTAAACATCACTGGATGCTTTTGGTAAGTTCGAGAGTGCTGACTGAAGTAGGTCTCCACCACCTTTATCCTTAATATAAATATGTATTTTATTATTGATGTATGCTTTAACATCCAACACAAACCAATCTTGACTTGCAGAACAACATAAACTCTAAGCTGTATCAATTATATCATGCACTCTGAGAACATAATGCTTCAAACAGTGAATCATTCTGTCACAAACTCTTCTCTTTGTTCTTCTCTTAGAATATTAGTAATTCACATATGGAATCATTCCTTCATGCCTGAGATGAATCAGTAAATTGTTCCATTATAACTGAGATCCACTTCTTTCTCTTTAGCGTGTTTAAATCTCTGAATATTTAGTCCCTGGCCGGCTGCCTATACCACCTAAGGCCAGACCTGTATGTAAAGGAGTGGATAAAAGTATTTTCAACATGCATGAAAGTGGTTTATATATAAATGGTTAGGGAAATGAATGTACTTGCACATGTCTGTAAAAAAATATATTATTTGCTTTATATTAAGATTTAACAAAGTCCTGTCTGGACTGCTAATATATGATTTTATTTCTATTTGGGTATAAGTGCTTTTCTCCTAGTCCCCTGAGAAAATTACAGACAGAATTACTTACTGCTTTTTGCCCAACTCAGGTATGTTCTGATAATTTATAGTCCTGTCCAGATGTATGCACATATTCATACTTTTACAGGCAGCACCCCCCCCCATCCCCTCCCGCATTGACTGATGCTATTTGCGCATTTAAGTCTTTTTCTTCTGGGTAGTTCTGTGTGTAAGCGTATATGTTCTATGATATGTTGACAGATTGGTGCCTTGTCTAGGTTTGTCCCTGCCTTGCAACCTGGGCACACACTGCTAGCAGGAGATATTTCATTATATGGTAATCAATTTACACAAGAAAATATTCTATTTTTTTCTATATACAGTGGGTATGGAAGGTTTTAAACCCCTTCACATTTTTCACTCTTTGTTATTTCAGAAACAAAAGGGAAAATGACATATCTGAATACCCCAGCAAGTGATGGGTGAGGGGGCCTATCTTTGGCCTATCATGTCTAAATCATGGCCAACATCATGAAAGCCACCATCTTGAATCAAGGGCAAAGGTGGCCATGTAGCAAAGTAAAGAAGAACATAATTTTCTCAGAAACTTGTAATCAGATTTGCATTACCTCTTGTGGTTCAAAAGTTGTCAACACAAAGTACAAAAGTTTTGTTGTCACAGGTAACTGAAGATGGATTTAACAGTTCTGATGTCTGTATATACACACATTATCTCACAAAAGTGAGTACACCCCTCACATTTTTGTAACTATTTTAGTAAATCTGTTCATGGGACGATCTGACACTTTGATACAATATAAAGTGGTCTTTCTACAGTTTGTATAACAGTGTACATTTGCTGTGCCCTCAAAATAATTAAACACACAGCCATTAACGTCTAAACCACTGGCAACAAATGTGAAAATGGCCAAATTGTGCACAGTGTCAATATTTTGTGGGATTACCATTATTTTTCAGCGCTGCCTTAACTCTCTTGGGCATGGAGTTTACTAGACCTTCACAGGTCACCACTGGAATCTTCTTCCACTCCTCCATAACAACATGAGCAATGAGAGCAAGTCGTCCTGGCTCAGACATATCAAAATTTCCCCGATCCACAAACCCACCACTGCCACGTTTCACAGATGTGATTACAGTTCTTATGTTGGAATGCAGCATTCTTTTTTTCTAGACAGTCCTAGTCCATGTGTAACATTCTTTTTGGAGAGGTGTATTCCGTGACTAACTGGCCTTCTTGAATCCATGAACATCACTGTTATTCACTCATCAATGTTAACCAAGGCCAAAATGTAAGGGAGTCCTTTACTTTCTTAGAAGTTACCAGGAGCTCCTTTAAGACCTCACGGATGATTAAACACTGTGCTTTTGAAGTGATCTTTGTTGTTCGACTGAGCAATTATGGGCTTGGAGTTCCTCAATTTGAATACGTCACAATCTGTCTGCCTGTATCATTAATTTATTTTTCACAATAAATACATGGCCAAATGGGTTGTCTTTATCTACAATGCTTACACTAAGAGCATTAGATTCCTGCCTAAACGTGACATATTGTTACATAAAGGATTTGGAGCTCTACTGATGTTCTTCTTATTAGTAATCTTACAGTCATTATCAAATCAATTTCTCTCTCTTTTTGTGCATCCTTCTTCATACACATTCTTAATTAGGTTCTGGCCAGTGAGATTACTAGAGTTCCATACATTACCCAAGGATCTGGTCATAATTGAAGTTTACAGAGATGTGTTTAACTTAAACATTGTAGTCAGGGAAGGGGCAGTGTGTCAGTCAATGAATGTTTTAGATAGACATGAGCTTTGCTCCATTGCATTCAGTCTCAGCGAGTATTGATTTTTTTCAACTGTGCAGTCAAACTGCACACCAGATACTCTCCAGAATGTTTAAGAAGCCTCTTTAGTGTAATGTATGACAACACTAACAACATTTCTTCAAAAGTTTTTCACTGTACACAGTGGTACATAATTAACCCTGCAGTTCCTTCTGGAGATGGAAGAGGATAGAGTGTAGGTGTAGAGTCATCCTCATACTGACCCTCCAACATCATCCAAATCCTACAAACAGACTTTCTTACACTTCCTTTTATCTTTTTTCCCAAAAAGTGAGCAATGAACTTCTTGAATAAAAGCCTGCCTTGTGTGATTACGCACATGTTATTTCTAGTTGGGCTTGAATTCAAGACTCAGTATGTGGGTATCATATGTCTGCTTACTCTAGTGTCCTCATTCACGTTTTGATTATTTGTTTTTCTTATTTTTTTTACCTTGAAAATGCATTTTTTCAAGTACAATTGAAGTAATGTGATAAGTTTACTTTGTGAAAATGAGTAAGTATCAATAAATATGGGATATAGTGTATCTTTCCTGACTTTCCCACTAAAAATGATCTCGAGGAAGAAAGCCTGTTTAAAATGGATGGACGTTTTGTGGCCTTGAGTTGTAGCCAGTCTTTTCATGGTCTCTCTCCCACTATGTGTTGTGATGAAAGAAGCCTGTAGTGTTAGGATCAGTGGTACTGAATTCATGAGCACAAGAGAGTGAGAGCAGGTGTTGGCAGTAATAATATTCCCAAACATCTTCTGAAGTCAGATTCTGTTTCAAATCATTTGTTTTGTCCTCTTATGTTATTTCAGAGGTTATTGCTGCCTTTTTGTGAGAGCCATTAACCTAGTGCAACATCCTCAGCAGCTGTCTGATCCTCTTTCTACCGTAAAAGTGGGTCAAGGACATGTCTGTTAGATGGAGAAGATTTTAGGTGAATATAAAACACATTTGCTTTCATGCCTGCTCTCACAGTGGGACGATTCAGCTTAGACCCTTTTCAAATCTTTCCTGTATTGCCCTTTAAATTTCTAAACAGTTGCAGCATACTTCACTATGGGTGTGGGTGAGGGGTGCCATGTCATCTTAGCAATAATTCATTTAATTTGTAATTGGCCTCTGTCAGTGTCACGTATGTTTTATCAAAAGTTAGTCCTTGTGACGAGAGATTTATTCCTTTTTAGGTGTATGACGATCCAGGTCAAACAGTTTGGTTTTTGGTATTTGCAGGGCTCAATAGAAAATGACTGCCCTAAGCCTGACCACATGGGCATATAATTACAGATAAACACACGTTGTTAGCACACAGTCACACGTGCATGCCTAGTCATATATACAAACACGTGTGCGCACATACAAACAAACCATCACGTCAGATTTGCAATCGCCTTCTGATCTTCTTCAGTGCCCTCTCATTAACTTTGATGTGTTTTCCTTGCCTGACAATTGGTCTGGTGAAGTCCATGACCACAGAGGACAAGCAAACCAAACAATACACCCTGCTCAGAAATCCCCACACCGCAGCGAGCTAGGCTATTTCCATTCAGGATTCTGTGCCCACACGATCTACTGCAGCTGCTCCGAGGGTACACCAAAACATGCTTAATTCAATAGGAAGGCAGGACATTGTGGCCTTCGTCCTTCAATGACCTTGCGATGCGTCCAAAGTGGAAAAGCGGCATCACGCCCTCTTATAGCTCCAACAGCACAGCAAGTGATCATGGGAACAAACCCAGAAACACCATAGTTCAGGAAATACATTCACCGCCCATGGCCTCCCTCCCTCTCGCTCTCTCTCTCTCTCTCTCTCACACACACACACTGATATTAATAACCACGATCCTCTCTTCCTGATGTTGTGGAAGAGATGTTTCCAATCACAGACACATTTCCTCTTTTGCAAAGATTCCAAGTGCACACTCTGCTCCCCTTTATCCATTTCCTTCTATTCCTCTTCTTTTTTGTCCTGTGGTTTCCATCTAGTAGTGCCATAATAATAAGTTGTGCTTGGCCCATGTATTTTTTGTACCTAGTTCTGAGTTTCAGCTACTAGAAGCTTTAGTGAAATGTGAGTTTTAGGAAACTGATCCAACCCCATTGCTTTGGGACCACACAGAGGTGAAGTACTTCACTTTTAATGGCTTTATTGGCTGTATTGTCTGTGCGCCTTGATGTCAAACATTAACCTCTTAGGCAAGCAGTAAGTTCCATGAGATTTTATGAAGATGTCTCAATTGTTCTTTTTGCTCATGTTCACCAGACGGCTCTCTGATGAATCTGGAAATCCTGACACACCCTTTCATAAACCCACTCGACTCGACTGAATTTTCATTTGTTTAGTCAAAGAATCTTGAGGCAGTGTCCTGCGCAAACACAGACAATCAAAGTGAATTCTGTGGCTTGTCTAATTGCTGAAACACTAACAGTGGAATAACAAAACAGTTCACCTCCGAGGGACTTTCTTTGTTTACTATTTTACTGCACAAAAGACCCTACACACTTCATGGGTTGTGACTTGAATTATGTAAGCTGCTGTTTTACTGACATCAACATGTCCAATCAAAACAGTACAGTAAAACTCTTGTGACATATTACTTTTTACATCATTTATACGTCTTTGCCAAATAATTTTGTTTCACAAGAAAAAAGGATAAGGTGGTAAACGGTGGATAATTTGATCTAAGCTCAAAGAGTCATCAATACCTAGGTAGATGTACTCAACAAATCATTTCTTTTGAAAAAGGGCATGCTGTACAGAACAGAGCACTCAACATATATCCAGTATGAGCTTGGTTGCAGTGGGATCATCATACCATATATCATACTTTACTGGTAAAAATAACTGGACTCCTGCCTTGTGTTTTGACTGAATCAATATTTTACTTTTTGAGCAGTTGGACAGATGTACCTAATAAAGTGGCTGGTGTGTGTATGCAAAGGTGACAGAAGTGTACAGGTTATTTACTTTAGTAAACGTACGACTTGTCTGTAAAAAAAATCTTGAGTAAAGGTTGAAGTATGGCTTATACTAATAAGTATAAAAGTATGTGCAATTAAATGTACTTAAAATAAAAGTAGAAGTGTATACTTACAGTTACCTTATTTAGCAGACATCTTTATCCAGAGCGACAATCCAAGCAATTGTGGTTTAAGGGCCTTGTTTAGGGACCCAACTGTGGCAAAGGTGGGATTTCAACCCTTGACCTTCTGGTCCATAGTCCAGTACCTTAACCACTAGGCCAGCAGATTCTATTCAAAAAACCTTTCTAATTCTTTTTTGAAACAGAATGCCTTTTATTAATGTCCAGAGGTACGGCTTAATGACACTGAGGGTATAAAATAGTCTGTACTACAGTAATCATCTGAAAAAAATCATACAGATTATATTGTCATCCCTATCTGAATAAAACATTTAACAGACATGATAAATCTACAAAACATTTTTTCCCAATGCAGTATAAGATTATCATGATATTTAACCCAAACAATGTTCATCATCACTCTTTAAAACACCTTCACTTCAATTTAGTCAAACAAAATGCAGATTCACAGATTCCTTCAAACACACTACTTAAAAAAAATACTTACACAAAACATTTTAAATACACATGTAATGTTCATCACAGAAATATAATTTACCATCTTGGAGAAAACCTCCAATATCTAAATAATAAAAACAGCCTCAAGTGCATGCAGTTATTTTTGGGAGTAAAATTCATTATGCTTTATACCATGTGTTATGCATTGTGTTTTATGATATTAGAGTTTAACACATGACAATCTGAAATCTCTCTTAAGTCTCTC
>JAUZSV010053356.1:0-15004 GCA_034780495.1 Parotocinclus cesarpintoi
TAAGGTACAGCATGGTATAAAATAACATTTGAATTGAAAATAATTTGGTTATAATAATATTTTGTATGATGATATTATTAGTTATTAGATGATATTATAGTATAGTATAGTATAGTATAGTATAGTATAGTATAGTATAGTACAGCACAGTACAGTGAAGTATAGTATAGTATAATGTAATATTACAGGATAAGGTAGGGTATGATATATTATATTATATTACTGATTAAAATGTTGAATTACAAAACACTGGTTTGTGTAGTGCAGTACAGTACAGTATAGTATATTATATATAGTATAGTATGGTATAGTATAATGTAATGCTATAGTATAAAGTACTGTATGATATAAAATAATATTTTGAATTACATAATAATTTGGTTATAATAATAGCTTATATTATGATATTAATAATAGAGAATATAGTACAGTGTAGTACAGTGAAGTATAGTATAGTATAATGTAATGGTATAGGAAAATGTACATTATGATATAGTACAGTATATTACTAATTAAAATGGTTTGCTTTGTATAGTATAGTATAGTATAGTATAGTATAGTATAGTGTGATGTCACATGAAGTGATGTGTGCTGTTGGCCCAACCCACATGACCTGTGGAACTCCAAAGATTCCAAGGAAGTGGGAGTGCCTTGACTTGACAAATTTGACTTTTTTTGACTTGAGTTTTTTAGAGTCAAGGATAGCTGGATCACAATATGAATATATTTCACACTACAACAAAATTTGCTGGTGACATAGTGAGCCCATGCCCTCTGTCCACTCTGAAAGTAGCCACCCTAAGCAACAATGAAGGCATACCATGTTTTAGGCCAAAGTGGTTTAAAACTGGCAGACAAACCTCACCTCACTTACTAGTAGATTGGCAGGACTGGTGCCACTTGGACTGGGTTGTCGTGTCAATCCCTAAACCAATCAGATGGTTCCCATGGCTCTGGCTGCTGGAACGTAAATTGGGTCAGGTTTTTAATAAAGATTGAGTCTTCTCTGCTACACTGAAAGAGACAGAACCTCACAGAAAACCAGGAACATAGCAATAAGGTGCCGTGGACTTCACTGACAGCCTGAAAGGTAAAACTCAATGCTTCTGGGAGAGGGTAAATTTCTAGATACCATTTTCATGCACTACGGTTTTACTACGACACACCTTTTACTCACTATCAGCCCTAACCTCATTGATGCTGAGCATGAAGTAGAAATTAGAGTTTAAGGCTTTGTTCTATTTTCCTCCACACTCCTTTGTGGCTAAATTTACCCAGCTGTTCTAAGTACACATGACAATTCAAATCTACGCTTTGCTGCTAGTCTAAAAGGGTTCAGATATGAATTGGGCTGCGCAGTTAGGTATGCTGATAGCCTGTGTTGGAAGGTCAGAGAAATATCAAAGTAAAAGTGAGCTTTCTTATGATTATATGCATGAGCCTAAATTTGATCATTTGTGTGAATGAAAGCATGATTATCAGGTCAAGCAGCACTCAAAATGCGCACTCCAGTGCTTTTCAATGTGATATACTAGAGTATTTTGTACTACAAAGGGAAAAGACATTGTGTGTGTAGTTTAATATTAAATGTACAATTTCATTCATTCATTCACTTTTTTATCTGCTTGATCTCTTAAAGTGTAACTGGATGTACAATGTCAGTGGTTTAGGTAATTTGCCATGGTATTTTTGTAAATGTTAGTGTAAACATGTACCCTGCGATTGATTGGCACACTGTCCAGGGTTGGTTCCAGCCTTGCTCCCTGTGCTGCCTGTTCCTGTTCATGTGACCCTGAATTAGATTACGCATACGTGAAAATAATGAACAGTTCAGTTGTAAAGTGAGATTAAAGTTTTGTGTATTGGCTATGTTAATGTACAGTGTGGTAAAGTGTACTGTATTATAGAGCTTTTAATATAGTACGGCATTACATACAAGTTTGCATGATATTTACATTGACAGCATTTAGCACACACCCTTACCCAGACCGCCTGAGTGCGATGGGTATGGTCAGTGTGGATAGAAAGCAGGTCCCTCTGTGTATCTCACTGCTATTTATAGTGAGAACAAATCCCATATATGAGAGGAATCCCTTTTGCTACTTTGTGCTCTAGAGAGAGAAGGAGAACGTAAGGGGGAGAGAGAAGAATCAAACAGTACCACTGACCCACCCTGACTGACCCACTAAGGACAAACATACCGGAATACAAAGCTAAACAAAGGGAGGACTGATCTGCACCCCGGCCTGGCCTTTTCTCAAACCAAAATATCACTTGATTATTCCAGCAGTAGGTAAGAGAGTGTAAAACTGATTACTTATGAGACAGTTTATAATAATCAGTTCTATTTGTCTTGATGTCTGTGTGAAACTGTTTACATTCTGTGAGTCGTTGGGTCTAGTATAAACTTGTTTGGTCTAGTATATTAAATTAAAAGCAAGGTTTTAGAGTTTTTTAGCTACTTAAACATTTTTTATAATTATATCAATAAAATATTCAGTTATAGAAAGAAATACATATATATAATCACTAAACATTATATTTTACTAAATAATTATTGATCCATCACTAAATTCCATCAAATAATGATTAAATGATATACCAATAAATAATTATGATCAATAACTAATGATTCCATTACATTCTACTAAATAATTATACAATTATATATCATTGAATAATTGTTTTATTATATAATTTATACCATCGTGTTTAATAATTAGTATTTAAAAAATAATTAGATAATTTAATAAGAGCAGTTGTTGGGGCATGTGCGAGAGATTTAGTTCAATTATTATATTAATGTTTCAGTTATGTTTTAAATAATCTATGATCAATGTGACGTTTAAAACAAGTAATATTTGTATTAACTTATGACTGAGTGACATAACTATACCTGGCCATATTATATTATACTACATTAAGTCTTTAGTAGATGCTCAAATTGAAAGCAACATGCAGCTTATACACTTATACAAGGTACAATATGAGTAACTGTGGGTTAAGGGCCTTGCTCAACGGCCCAACAGGGGCAGTTTGGCAGTTCTGGGAGTTGAACTCAGCACCTTCTGGTCCAGGACTTTAACCTCTGTGCCATCACAGTCTGCTTGCAGTCGCATCACACTTGAACTCAGGCGGGGTTGAGGGGACACGGGTCTAGCGCCTAGGAAATTATGTACCATGACTGGGACTGGGGCCCATGAGCCTCCCCTCCCTCAGACACGGTCAATCATGCTTTCACCTCAAAGCTATACTGTATGCTTTATGGTAATTTGATACTATACTATAGACTATTATGGTATACAGTACCATACTTTGATACTCGACAGTAAATAATTTTCTATTACATTCTAGAGCATGAAATTCATTATTTTGAACAGAACTGTGGCAGTATGTTTGCACAGGAACTAAATTAAATGTGAATAATTGATTAAAAAAGGGAAAATTATTTGAATTGCAGTCATTCATTTGACTACATTGCTTCATTGCTGCCAGCACTGATACCTCACAGATTCAAAGATTCACAGTTTGATTCAATACAACCTCTACCTGTGTGGAGTTTACATATTCTCCATACGTGTGTGTGGGTTTCCTCTGGGTGCTTCAGTTTCTTCCCACATTTTAAAAAAAATGCTGCAAGTATTAGACAGTGAGTGTATTTGTGAATCCCTGTGATAATCTGGTGCATTGTCCGGGATCGGACACCTTGTTCACTGTGCTACCCAGTGCCCTTCGACCCTGAATTTAATTAAGTGGGCATAGTGATTCAGTGAGAGAAGCATCCCAATACTTTCACTGTTAACATTATAATAATTGAGGTCATTCAAGAACTGTCTTTAGGTTAGCCACAAAGTTATAAGCAAAGTGATATCTATTTAAAAGCTTTAATGATTTGAGATTTTTTTTCACCTCAGCAAAAATAAAAAAAACATCACATCTCAGTTTAACTGTTTTGAAATGTAAAGTAAACCAGTTTAGTTGGTGGTGAGTAAAAGCATTCCTTGCTAGTTACAAAACATGGTGTCTCACCAGTCAAACTGATTGGATGACTCACACTTACTTTGTATATTATTTTGATCTATTGTGAATTACCAACATTACCCAAACAGCATATCTTATTCTTTAAGATACTCGATAAGACATGCTTAATGTTATAGTTGACTTGCACGGATGAAGCACTGGAAGAGAAACTATGGTATGTGTGAACAGAGTATGTACATAAGACAGCTGCGATCCACTCAGCCGCCCAGTAATGATAAATATAGTCATGCTCCAGGCCTGCTTCATACTCAGTTAAGTCCCAAAGTCCCACTGTTGATGTAAACAACCACCCAGTAGCAGTTGCTAAGGCTCCGACTGTGAGCTCAGCCTGTCTGAGTATGTAAAACAGGAAAGAATGTGAGAGAGAAAAAGCAAGGGGACTTTTATGAAAAATGTGGCTTATTGTTCCATGTCAACCTGGAAGTTCGATGATACGTTATGTCAGAAACATTTCGTAATGGAGTTCAGCCTCTCTACCTCTTTGCAGAACGTGCGCTAAAAGTGCCACTGGCCTTTCGGGTGCCTCATTTACATGTGTGGAAAAGGACGTGGTGAAATGGCCTTTTCCGCATGAATAGCATTTAGATTATGGAAATGACATGGTCTAATCTCCAGGCACATCTCTTCTTTCAAAGAAAAAGCACATTATTAGCACATTAGCTTCTCTAACTCTCGCCTATAGAAAAGGAAAATTATAATATTTCACTTCAGCCTATTTAAATGGCATTTTGTGTTGCTTTATTATTATGTAACAATGTTTACATGTATTCCAAAGGAACATGTAATGTAATTGTGATTTTGCTAAAGTAGGATAGTTGAGCATTTTTTAACAAAACTCCTGACCATTTATTAAATTGCCCCCTAAAAATCTAAATCACAAAGATCTTTTTACAGCTTTATTTACATATTGTGCCTGGCTGTGTTTGGTTTCCACTTTTAAAAAAAGTTCAGTCTTTGTCTACATTCATTTTGGAATTCATCAGGCCCAGGCACAAGTGCACCATGGACAAAATGCCAGTCCATAACAGGGTAACAAGGGTTGCTGTCATAGCACCCTCCTCGCAAAGGCACCACTGGTACTTGAACCTGGGTTACTATTGTCAATGCTATAGCTAGCTCTATGTAGACTAACTGATTTAAATTTAAACTGAACTATCTGCATCAGGGATCTGCATAAAGCCTTAAATAGTTAACTGTTTTAAGGTATACAGATATGCTGTAATTAACAGCTGCATTACATTCTGTGAAACAGGATGCTGATTGAAATGGAGGTTGGCCAGACAATACCATCAAAGTTTTGAAAACGATACATATATGGACTGTTAGCCTAGCGGTTAAGCTACTGAACTCTGGATCACAAGGTCAAGGTTTCAAATCCCACCTCTGCCAAGCTGCCACAGTTGGGACCTTGAGCAAGACCCCTACCCCACCATGGCTTGGACTGTAAGAATCAGTTGTACGTCGGTACGTCTGGGTAAGGGCGTCTGCTAAATGCCGTTAATGTGCCATCTGGCCATCCAATTTAAATGTACCATATGGAATTGTAACATCCACGCAACGACTGTTATGCTATGGATTTACAAACAGAAGCACACATTAACAATCGCACATGCTGTAGAACCATAACGTGCACAATGGAATATGAACATGAATAAACATACCACACTGGCTGCACACAACCAAGAGTGAATTAGTCCACTCTGCCCTTCTGGGTATTTGTAGGTGCCTATGTAGTTACGTACAAATTTTTCACGTTTCATCTTTTGTCCATGTCCTAAAAGCGTCCATGTGCAACACACAATGTAACGTAGTTCCTATTTATGCACATAGTTAATGCAAAGTAAATATTCATGAACAAAATGTATTGTATAAAGAATATAAATAAGTATAAAGTATATAAAGTATATTCAAGTATAACAAATTATATTTATGGCTAAACTTTTTTTAATTTGACAAGCCGTTTATGGCTGCAACGTCTGGATATGAAAGACTGATTTTAATTTCTTGTTGTGATTTGTTTTCATTGTTAAGACTTTGGTTACGAAAGGGACGTTAAATGCTACAGTCCTTAAATGTTTTTGGATCCTGTACAGAACTTTGGGTGAAAAATCAATTTACTTTTCTCACTGGTAGCTTTTTACCCAAGACTGCATTGATTTGAGGTGGTCACATGACCAAATATATAATCTGTTCTTCTGGTATGAATAAATGCATAAAAAAGTAACAAAATGTATGTGCCTATGTGGTGCCTGACCTGAAGCTCATGGCATGAATGATTCAGGTGGACCAGGACTCAATGCAAGAGTCTCTAAGCAACTGAAAGACTATCTGCAGCACCTGAAAGCCACGAGCAGACAATGGCTCGACTTTTCACCGGCACACACATAGGCAGTCACAGGGTCGAGCACAAGCGCTTATATTCACACAAACAGGCCGGGTCAGGTGTTTCAAACCGAGTGCTCAATGCTTGTGGTGTCTTTGCTTTTGGTTTGCAGAACGGCCATTGACGCGACTCTCTGCAATGTCTAACCAACCAACGACAAACGTAAAGGCCTTGCAGGTGAGCACGGATGCTTTATACAATACCTGGAAAAGTTTCTTGACCTGTAATGCATGCCACATTCTTTCCCATACAGACTTTACTCAAAGTTTTTGTCTTTAATCCTCCTACAAAAACATTTATCACAATTGTAGTACACACACACTGTATATGTTGACAGGTTGTTACTTACAGCTTACTTGGGTTACACCAGAGGGGATAAACCTGTAAAAATGGTGATATAGGTTTATTGTAATAATAATAATAATGCTTTAATGCATTAAAAACTCAAACAATCAGCTTTTTGATCATTTAATCTGAAAAGCAAGCTCAGTGTTTGTCTGTAAAAAGACATTTCAAATGCACGTTGGATTACAGCAGCGTTTGACACGTCACACCACGCCTAATGATGTACATAAATACACAATTCTACCTGTGGAATTGCTTCCAGTCATTAGAAATAACATTTGATTTGACATCTAATTTTGGCGTTCTTACAAACACTCTGCATATAAAAATAGACACATGCGGACTCAAAGTGCAGTTCTGGCTCTATGGGACCCGCCGACCATGTATCAATGACTTAAGCTTATGTCCAGCAAGTGGAACTATGGGAAAAAACAGCTGAGGCAGTGGAGTTCTTACATTTACCATAATGCAGAAACACACAATAGCTCACATACAAACACGGCAGGCAAAAATATACACCTTCCCATAAAAACTCTCAATATACAGATTGATCTATAAAAAGCCAAACCTTTAGACATTTATAATTATATATAGTCCAGTAATGGCCCAGTCGAGCATCAATAATGAAGACCAGCCATGCAGATAGGTCACCCAAAACCCAGCAATTTGGGACACAACAGGGCTTGAAATTAACCATACACATAGTTTAGCACGTTTAAGGCCAAATAGTGAAAGAAGAAGATTTAAATACAAGTGAGGAGAAGGAAACGATGAGAACAAGCTTGAGTAAAGCAGCAAGAATCGCAATTTACATTTACATTAATAAAAAATAGTAATCTGATTCTACATTGCGCCATGTAGTAATTCCGTATCAAAACTGACGACGAAACACCATTGTGATAAGAAGGAGACAAGGCTGAGTTTCTTACTCAACTGGTTATTGGACTGTCAAACAATTCAAACTGCAGGTTAGCTGTTAACGTAGTGGACTCTGAACCTGATGGTCATGGGTTCAAATCCCACATCTGCCAAGCCGACACAGCTGGGTCCTTAAGCAAGTCCCTTAAGCTACAATTGCTTGAATTGTAACAATATATAAGTTGAAAGTCGTTCTGGATAAGGGCGTCTGCTAAATGCCGTAAATGCAAACATTTAATAGCGTTAATGACACAATTTCACCTTCTTGTTCATGATTAATTTCAATTTTGCTTGCTCGTATTTTAGACACACAAAAAAAGCTTTTTTATATGGCACTACATAGCCATGCAAGTTTGTCAAGATAAGCTTCAACAGAATGGCAATAATACTTTATAAATTAATATAATTTAATAGGCACAAAACAACAGTGATTACCATAACTTTTTAGTGCAAATTATTCATTTGGTCAGGTTGTTATTTTTAGAAACGCTTATCTCCTGTGGCAGGCATTTTGTCAAATGGATTTGTTACATCATGAAAATTGCTCAGTAATGAGCTGGATAAAAAGTGTCGTAGGTAGTCATATGTGCAAATGGATGTCATATTTTGTTAGCGAAGTAGTTGCATCAGTGGAAAAGCAGTCTCTAAGAGTGAACATAGTCAACTAAACAAAAAAAAATTAATTGCTATGAATGACAGTTAAGTGAGCACAAACTGTTTTATATTGTATTTTTATACTAGCATCTACAAGGCTAAACTGCAGCATTTAGATTAAATGTGAAGGACTACTATACATGATCTTGCGATATCTTACTGGAGTTGGACCTGATTTTGCATGCTTATAACCACCCTAAACTGCAAATTCATCAAACAAATATAAAATGCTCACGTGTTTTATTTGTGATTTGAATGCTAACAAAACAGCTTGCTGGTATTTGCTTGCAAGTATGCACATTCTTACACAAGCCTTGTTTTTACACAAAGTAAATCAAGACTCTAGCACGCTGCCCTTGTACAGGTTCATTGCTGTACGTCTGTATTAATACATTAAAAAGTGATATATCTACTTTAATTTTGAATGTACAACGGGGATTCTGGTTTGGCAAAATGGTGATTGGGTACTCATTTGTCAAACAAATATCAGTTTGTGCACAATGTTAATTTCAAGCTCTGTGACAGAGGGAAATGAGTAAGCAAACCAAAGGCTGTCCGTGTATATCAACGCCTGGTCAAGTGACATGTTCTAAAGTTAACAACCACTTTTTAGAATGTTAAATATGGCATATTATGCTTGGTTTTAGTGCACCTTTCCTGTCTACTTGCTAATTTTAACATATTGGGAATGTAAAAAATATATCCTATAGGTGAATACTTAGTAACATTGCAGACTAGTTTTGAATCACTTTCTTGCATTATCAAAACTTTTTTTTAGCAACTGTTGAACTTTGGTCCATGATTTAGTTGAATTGTAATCGATTTGTCTCTTCAAGCTCACACCATTCCCTGTGCTATTGCCCAGTGATGTCAGAGTTTTACTATGCATACCTGACCAGTTTAAGCAATTCTATTAGAGAAAAGGTATTCCAGATCTTGGCTTAAGTCTTACACCTTAACTTACATAAGCATCTGTAAAACATAAATGATCTTATATTCTAGCCCACCACAACAGAGACCAGAGCTTAAGTCCTGGTGGTGCCTTCTGGCCAGGTTGGGTGCCATATTAAATCATTATTGACTGAGTGAGAGGAGACAGGTTAGGGGAGACACATGTGCGCTGTGTTTTCCAAGGATAGTTCTAAATGTTTTGCTAATATTTGCAGAAATAAAAAAGAAAATACTTCTATTTCGTGATTTGATCAAATGTAATAATATAATAATGCCTTTTATTACAAACCATATCATCAGCATAAGTTAACTTTTAAATTTATGAAAAGTTTTCATCTTTAAAAACAGATATACACATATTTAATGTGTGACACATGTTATGTCCTAAACGCCAAAAAACTTTTATGGGGGCACTTAAGTGTTGAAGACAGAGAAAGCCAAGCATTCAGTAACATCTCAGAAGGTTCTTTAAGAAATCATCAGATTTACCCATGTCAGCAAATGGGGAACATACAAAAATACTAAGAGTATAGCCTGTGCATAGCATGTTTAAAGACTTATTAACATATTACTATGCTGATTATATGAGTGTAATTAAAACCAGTATTTAACTTTTGGCCTCCGCTGGATGTTTAGTTTAAGCGTGAGCCTGTGTTAACTTCTTTTTAAAACATGCCGATTGACAGGTGATCCACATTTCTCATGAAACTGCCATCGAATACAAGGAAGGGTGAGACAGAATGCCTGTTTTATAGCCCCGCGGTCATGGAATGTTAATCATCCTGACCATCCTGGTCTGCTCATTTTCATAGAAACACTTTGCTCTTTATGGAATGTGCTGAACATCAGCAGGAAGAAAAGATCCACGCCTAGAGCTGAATGATTCTGAAAAAGCTTGAAATAACTTTGATTAAACTCAACCATTACAACAGCTTGACTGTACACAGTGCTTGCAGCTCTGTGGTAACACACAGCATGCACTTAGATACAGCCTGGTCTAGTCACGGTTACTTATTGGTGGTTGTTGGGTGATTTTTCTTGCTGATCTTGATGTCTGATCTTGCTTTGAAGGCATGGCTGTGGTAAGGATCGTCTCATTAACACTTGTCTTTGTCTGTCTTAAAGGCCAACCTCAATATTCCGATGGGAGACTTGCGTCCGGGTGGTGGACCTCCTGTGAAGAGGAGAGAGGAGACAGCAGACACGGAGGAGGTTAGACATCAAATAAACATTAAAGACATCACTGCAACCTATTCAATCACACAGAAAGTGGGTAAGGTTATGGTGATCCATGATAAGGTACCCTAGACATCAGCAATCGGACCACTGGTGTCAAACATTGGAAAAGGCTCTTAAACCCACTGTTTACAAAACAGCGTTACAAAGCAACTATCATTTCCTATGGATTCATACCCCTCCCAAGTGGTCTCCACATGTCCTGGTCAGGGGTTCAGGTGGTCCAAATAGTTCTTCAACTCTCTTGGAGCGGTCCAGTCCATACCAGGACACAGCAGTCCCCCTGTCTGCCCTCCTCCCCTCAAACAGAGTCATCCATATGTCTGTGCTGCTCATTTACCAGCAATTAATAGCAACAATAGCTTTTTTCCACAACCACTAACAGACTGACTTTAGTGACTTGTCACACTGTAGTTGTGAATGCAGAGTTACTTTAATTAAAGCACGGATTTAATCAACTTTGAACAGTCAAATTCCAACTAAATTGAAACTACTGCAAATACATGAATTTGCCTGCTTTATTTCTGGTGCATATATTAGGAATGATGGAGAATATATAGCTACAATGCATTCAGAAAGTCTTCACTTTTTTCACATTTTATGTTGGGACCTTGTGCTAAACAATCTCATCATTCTGCACTTACTACCCCATAATCACTATATGAAAACCACATTTTTTTAAATTTTCAGATTTAATGAAAATGGTTTTGGTCACATCTCTTATTAATGCCCCCCCCACCCCCCGTTAATATTACGGTAGAGCAGCCAGCTCTATGAAAGCTCCTGGTGTGCCAAACTTCTTCCATTTAAGAATTGTGGAGGACCCTGTACTCTTGGTGCATTGGGGAGTTTTTTGTAGCCTTCTGTGTCTGGGCCTCCACACAATCCTGTCACTAAGGTCTTTCTTCTTCATGGCTTGTTTTTTTGCTTCGATATCCTTTTTTGTCCTGTATATAGATATATGGTTTTATCACAGATGGACTCCAGTAAAGGTGTAGAAACAGCTCAAAGATGATCATGAGAAATTGGAGAAACTCCCAAATTTTCACGTGTCATAAAATACTTATGTCCATATGACATTTAAGTTTTCCCTTTTTAATGAATTTGCAAAATTCTGTTTTCACTTTTCACTCTTTATGAGGTTTTGAGTACAGAATGATGGGGGAAACGTTTTTAAATATTTTTATTTTAGCACAAGGCTACAACATAAAAATGGTTTGTATAGTGCGATTACTTTTATGTAAAGATTTTTCATTTATTTTCCTGTAATAATTTGATTGTGACATGCTCTAGTTAAGGCTGATGAACATCTTTGCCCTTCAGGTACCAGCTGTTACTCCTGAAGAAAAGAAGCCCCTTCCTGGAGCGGTGAAACTCCCTGGTCCGGCTGTTAATCTATCGGAGATCCAGAATGTCAAAAGTGAACTCCGATTTGTCACCAAGGATTAGAAACCTCATAGGTGAAGCTATCAGATTACTTTAATACTTTAAACAATATGGTGGCACCGTGATGAACTACTGACCAGAACGTTGACCAGTACTGGCCTCTTATGGGCCCTTGAGACTCTTAACCCTTAATGACACCAGGGTTTCTGGACATTGGCCCATTTCCACAGTGACTCAATATAATTTAAATCTTTGCTACTCTGCCCTCCTCTTGCAATCTGGTTTTGCACCATCCCAATGAAAGCTCTTGCTGACGGATCCTGGCTTCCAGGGTGTTTGATGCTGATGGGTAGTCATACTATATTGTCCTGTTTCGCTTCTGTCTGTCTATGTCCATGTCTTGCCAGGAGACACACACCTGTCCCTGTTTTAGACTTCCCTCGAGTCTCAGGGGCAGGGTCTTTGGTAGTCAGAGCAGACAAGGGTGCCCCCAGGAGGCATCTAGAGCTGGTCGCAGTTTGATGACTTTAGTGACTTCCCTGCTGTAACGAAAACATCAGCTAACAGATTTGTTTAACATAAATGCTGTAAGCCCATAAAGGCTGTATACTTGAGATTGATTGGATGGATGAATTCTGATCGCATTACTCTCCGACCACACACAAAAGAGACCAGGGTGCTTCTTTAGGTATGTTCTGATCTAATTTAGGAATTCGAATCACAGTTCTATTTTTGTGCGCGTGACCTTTTACTCCCTGATGGAATCGACAACTGGAGAAAAAACCTGGCACCCAGAGAGCAAGGTCAGTGTAAAGGACAGTTCATGTTAGAAGTGCGTCGTGCTACTAAACGTGTAGCAGAATCGGCTGCATGCTGTATTCACAGCTGACCACAGGGTGTCAGCAGCTTGAAGAAACTTGCAGCACATATGAGTTTGCATAGCAGGTTGCAAGTGTGTGTTTGTGTGTTTAGGGGAGCAAGTGTGAATCAGGATCTATTAATAGCAGTGAAACTGAGTCCGTCTGTGGTGTGACTGGCCCAGCATGACTAAGACAGACAGACAGACAGACAGAGAAAAAAGCAAAAGCGCTTTAAACCAGCCCTCCCGCCATATAAAACCAAAGTTGCATTTTTGGCGTCTGTCAGGCAAAATAAAGTCATCCAAACAGTGACTCAGATACATTGAAATACATATATACAATACCTACATATACCTACATAAAACCTAAATAACAACACGACTAACAACCACAGTTACACACTATAGGGCTAAACTGATGATCTCTTATTTGACCCAGACTTGATATGAATTTTTTACACCAGCTAAAGAGAAAAAGCAGCACAAAAAAGTGATTAATCACAATTAATGCAAAAACGTGTACGCCAGTTTGCACTAAAATACAGTAGTTGTTCATTTAACTATCTTTGAATTCATTGTCTGAATTCTTTAGGTCGATTTTATTGATTGTATGTCTCCTTTTTAACAGGTCACACCTCTACCAGCTCTAAAAGCTCTCTCCAGCAGTTTCCATCAACTCACGTTCAAATGCTTACTCCAAAATTCCCGGCTAGAGAAAACATGATGCGCATATGAAAAGGCACATTTGATAAAACTGCAAAACTGAACACGGACCTGCCGACCACATCTTTACATAGACTGATGTTAAGTAAGCAATTAGTTTAGATCTATAGTTTATCTCCACTCAACCCTGCTTTGTGTCTTCTCAAGTGTAAAATCTTGCTGTAGATTGATTTTTTTAGGTTCCTTGATGTAACTCATTTTTGTAAAACCTCTATTAGAGTGGTTAATGTGTGTGGCACAACGATCACGTTAAGAACACTAATGGTGTCTCACCACTTTTATCCTGAACAAATGTGAGACTTTTCTTTTTCACCGCTTTTCTCCTAAATCTCTCTCCTTGACATTGTTCCCGGCTTTGATGTATTTCTCAGAGAGAGTGTAGGCTGACATGGAGTAAAACATTATTCCTTCTGCTCACGAACAGCACCAGTGTAGGAGGGGAAAGAAATATCCTGTGGTCTTTGAGCAAATAGAACTGGATTTTAAACACTTTGCTACTGTTTTTATAGCTCTTGAATGTAATATTTGCACTGTTTTGCCTAACTGTTGCACCATTACATGGCAGCATATCGCTAAAAAAGTGTCCTTATTTAAGATTCTGTTCCTCTTTTGGAGTCCATCAAAATTAAGGGCTAATAAACATGGATGAAGGCTGAAAAAATCCTGCATCAAGAATAAACGATTATGCCGCACGCTTGGTTTCTGTCTTTTAAATATATTAATTAAAAAAATATATATATTCATATTGTGGTGCCAGGGAATGATGTTTAAAGTAAACTTTTTAATCAGAGACTGGACTTCATAAAAGTCTTAAAATGCCCTGTAAGAGTGTTGGTCATTCTGAAAAGCTTGTGTTTTAACAAATCAGCAACTATTAGCAACAAAAGATTCACTGGAATTATATATTTTTTTTCATGAAACATTTTATCTCCACTTGTCCTGGTCAGGGTTGACACAAGTCCAATACAGTAGCTGGTTTAAATGGTCCATATGCTATGATTTATAATTTTAAGGAATTATTCCAGATGAAGCAAGTAACCATAGTTTTAAATGTTTTATAATGAAATATTATTATCTGTCAGAAATGTTTGATGCTGCAAAAACATGTTATAGCCCCAAATAAGTCCAGATGTTACCAGAAATCATACATCATCAAGGAATTACCATATCATCAAGGAATTACTCCTAAAACCCTTAATTCTCTTTTTGGAACAAATAACCATTGCACAAGTTCCCTGGCATACAACCTGAAAGATCAGGCAGAAGAAACAGAGACTCAACATGTGAATGTGAACAAGTGAAAGTGAATGTTTCTATATGTACAGGTTTGAGAAAATAGAGTTGTAAGTGGTGGGACAAGGGAGTACTACTTACAATAGGATAAACACGTAAGCTGTATACCATTTGCAGCTTGTTACATGTAGTTAATGAAGTCTCACACACACACACACACACACACACACACACACACACACACACACACACACACACACACACACACACACACA
>JAUZSV010053465.1:0-15001 GCA_034780495.1 Parotocinclus cesarpintoi
TGATTAAAACACTCAGAAGGAATTTTAGTGCTTAAAGAGGAAGGAAACAAGTTTAACCCCTGCGATTGTTGATCCCGCAGAAGGTAAGAACTTCCATTCATCAATAACTGATATAACCACATGGGAAAGACATTACTTTGGCAAACCTTTGAGAAATACAGAGTTATAATAACAAATAGCACTTAAAACGTTACGGTAAAAAAGAGGTCTTGTGTTTTGTTTTTTTTACAAAATGGATGCTGTGCATGCCAGAGCAAAGATGAAAAGGAGCATTCATATTATAATCAGCTACAAGTCCAAAAGTCTGGGTTTGTTATGGTACGGGGTTGTGTTAGTACCCTTGGCAAAAATCATTTACACATCTGTTGTGGCAGCACTAATGCAGAAAAGAACATCAGAGATGATCCGTTTTTCCCAGCATTTTTTCAACAAGACAAGACAAGGCAAAACTAAATGCTGCACATACTACAAAGTCATGTTTGCAGAAGAACCCGGTTACATGTACTAGACTGACCTGTATGCAGTGGATGTTTATTTACAAATGATAGTGAGTTGACCAAATCAAACATGAAATATCTCAGGTTCAGGTTGTCAGCAATCAAATAAAACTATTTCTTATTTGGGGTGGAACATAATAGAATGATTATTTTGCATTAAAACTGTAGCATTCTGTAAATGCATTATGCAGCCCTCTGATGCCTCACATTTCCAGAGACTAAAGTTCAAGTCCCGACCTGGCTCCAACAGTGTGGAGATCGTGTGTTCTCCATGTCCCTGTTGGTTCCCTCCAGGGACTTTCCTTCCACATTATAAGGACATGCTTTACGTCAACTGGCCTCTTTAAAGTATCTAAAGTAAATATATTTTTAGGGTCAAATATGGGCAAGAAAAAAAAAGTAATTCTAAATACATTAAAATTAGTTACAATACAGAATTTGTATTAAATAAATAATTTGTCGTATGCAAAAATATATATTCTTATGTATTACACGATGAATTCAAATATATTTTCAGAATTTCTCTATCACCCAGTGTGTTTTGTTCCAATATACTGGATTATCAATATGTATATTCAATATTGTATATACCAGTGCTCTAAAAACAACACATTTAACAAACACTATTTATTTAACCAACATTAAACAAACTATTTTATTGTTTGTGAGGGGCAAAAAAATATTTTTCACCAGGGGCCTGCATAAATACAACTCAACATGGGAATATGCAAACAGTGCTCACAATTGTACTGAAGTTCCCTTTCAGTTTAAGGACCTGATGTATAAACATCCATGGTGCAATGTCTTTTGTTGAAAAGCTAAGCTTTTGTGTATTTAAGCGTTGTACTGACACCATCATTATAACACCAAAAAACTGCATAAATAGTCAAACTTCTTTGGGCTTCATCTGTGGTAAGTAGATGTTCAAATCCTAAATACATTTTCACACCCCTAATAAAGTTAGAAAAAACTGCATTGTTGTCATTCAATTGTTTAATATGAAATTCATTTTAGTGAAGGAAAAAAAACATTCTGTGCAATAAGAAAAAAAAAATTTTGTAATTCAGGTTTAGGCAGTCAAAACATGTTCAATCACAATTTTTTGTATAATTCCACATGATTTAAAAATATATCAAAGCTTTGTATCTACATTAACACTGTAACTACATTTGGCATCATTAGGACTGAAAGGTTTAAGAGAATTAGCAACGATTTATTGGGAAATCGCAGATCAGATAATTGCAGTAGTTGTGTAAGACATTTTGGTTTCATATAAAGTCCTAGAGCGCAATACGAGTCTTTCCCTTGTTGACCTAGTGCTTGTTTCACTAACGGGAAATGGCAACCCTGGAATAAAATGCTGCAGCAAAAGGCTACCGATCACTTTTGGGAAGATTCTGTAAAAAAAATTCAGTATGGGCTCAAGGAATTGACAAATTGCATCATTTGATTATAAGTTTGACCTTTATGTCACATCATTCTGCGGGATTATTTCCTGAGTCATGTAATTCCGGCTCATTTCCGGAGCTTTTCATTTATTTGATTACCCAAGCACATGCTAACTCGTTTATCTCATTTAACGCGGTTGTTGGATTATTAAAGGCAATGTTGTCACACTCGGTGATGAGCATGGTGAAAGATTTCATTAAAACATTTTGGACTTGGAAAAGCAGTAACAAAAATGTTGTTAACAATCTGTGATGCCAGACTATTGCTGTACACTGAACAGGGATGTTCCTGGGGTCAAATATAGATGAAAATCATACACTTGCACATATCTTAGGTATAATAACAGCCTTATTTATAATTAATACTATAAACCCTTTATAATATTTAATTGCTCTCTCACTCACTTAAAACCCATGACAGATTCATTCTGGAAACATTCTGGGAAAAAAAAGTTTGAATTCAGTACTGAGAGTACTGTGAGATCCACCTATGTAAGTTTATGTGACAAATGTTTGTTGTCCATTGTTAATATTAATTACCTTTTGTAGTGTTTATTTGTTCATCACCCAACCTGACTGACCTGTTGTGTCTGTAACGGCTGCTTCTGCTGCTGTTGCTTCTGTGGCCTCTGCTGTTTCTTCTGATTGGCCTGTAGCTGCTTCTGCTGGCTCTGCTGGATGATGAGCTGTTGCAGTTTCTCTTGCTGCAGTGCCTGCACCTTCAGCTGTTGTGACACCTGTTTTGACTGGTCTGACTGGGTTTGCTGCTGCACCTGTAGACGGTGGATCTGCTGTAGTTTGAGCAGTGTTTGCTGAGAGCACTGTGTTTGCATTTTCCTCTGGGGTTGCGTCTGAGCCTCAACTGAAGTCTCCATGTCCTCCTTGGCCTCCTCCTTGACCTTCACCTTCTCTCCGTTAGCCAGGGCTAATGTTTCCACCTTGACAGAAAAATCTGTGTTCTCTGCAACCGTTGCACGCTTGCCTTGTTCGAGCTGTGAACGCAGAGTCTCCACCAGCTGCTGTTTCTGCCTCAGCATGCGCGTCAGCTGCTCAATTTGCTTGTCCTTTTCCTGCAGCATCTGGTCTTTATCCAATAGGACTGCTGAGGGTGCATGTGTGTCCTGGGGCTGAATAGATGCAGAAGAGACAGCAGTGGGACGGGACAGGCAGCACGAGGAATGCAGCTGCCCAAGAGGCTCCTCTTTTACTGGGGAAGGGTGATCGGAGGAGGGGTGTAGGCTTAGCTGAGTAAGAGGTGAGCTCACCTGTTTAGGAACAAAGAGGCTTTTAGAATCAAACACAAAAGAAATGAAACAAAAACAAACCACGATTCATCATTTGAATACTGGGGAACATACAATCCACAATCATTGGCACGCCTGGTAAAGATTTTTTTTTGGTTTTTTTGGTCAATTAACCTAAAACTTGACAAAACAAAATTCCTTTAAATTAAACTAATTGAGTCTTTAGTGAATTTTGAGAGACAGCTGGCCATAGCAGAAACTTGATTTTATTTTCACTACTATACTATATATACACTATACTAATGTGTTGATAAGACATCTTAATCAAGGTCTTGTTGGAAGAAGTTTGTCACAGTTCCAGTTGATTGGAACTTTTAAAATATTGTCTTAACTATAGATAGTAGCTATTTTGATAGCAAGACTTGTGAAGGTCACCACACTTTTCTCTTAAGTTGTGTTCCCTTGTTCTTGCCCTTGTTGGAGGATGAGGGAATTTGACCTCTTACACCCCAGTGAAATAGGAAGTCAAAAATTACTGCTTGAAAGTTCTTAGACACACTGATCAACTTAAAGAAAAATATAACTATGATATAAATAGAATAAGCTCGTCTTTGGAGTACAGAGTAAAACATGGTTTTTATTCTTCGTTGTTTTAGATAACCAAAATGAGAATTTCTTGCAAGCCTTTTACTCATCTTTACCAGAGGGCTAATAACAGAGGAGGGGACTGTCCCATAGCATTTGATAGCAAATCAAAAGGTGAACTGAAACATATGACAAAAGGTCAACACAAAACAATAGTAGCCTTTTTAACCAAATCTACAAGCACAAGAACAAGAACCAACCATTTCTCCAAAAACATCCCCGTTACAGCTGGTTTCATCAGCGCTCACTCCAGCCAACGAGCGGTCAGACGGTGTAGGAGAGACAGGAGGGGAAGAGCTCGTACTGCTAAAGCGCATGAGTTGGGCAGGGGCTACAGTCTGTACTCCGTTGGACATTGCCAATGAAGATGCCACCATTTTCCCAGTGGTATCTTTGGGCTGGTGTAAGACATGGGCAGAAGCAGAGTATGGAGCTGCCCCATCCTGAGGTGAAGCTGGAACTATTTTCACTGCTCCTGCACCACCATTCTGTTCCTGGTAGTTCTTCAATCTCTCTATGAGGTCATTCTTAGTACCAGACACAGTCAAACCCCTCAATTTGAGTTCCTGTTTGAGTTCAGCAACCTAGCAGGAGAACAAATCGATAATGTACTAAACACAAAAATATCAGCTTTATAAATCACTGCTAAATAGACTAATTGGAAAGCTGGCTTACTTTAAATTCATCCAAATTTGCTGGCAATATCCCTGGCTTGGCCCCTCCTGCTGCTGCCTGGCTCTGTCGATTGGACCCATTCTGACTGGGTGGGGCAGACGAAGACGTGGAAACTGAGCGAGAAGGGGATGGACCAGAATTGGTTGGTGCTTGCTGCTGCTCAGCAGGAAGTCTGGGAAAACATGGAGTGTTAAATTTCTTTGCTGTTACTGAAAACATTACAGCAAGGGTTACTTATAAAAATTTGCAAGCCATAAAATCCAAGACGACTTACTTTGGTGGAGCAGGCAGAATGGTGTGATAGTTGTAGTGCTGCTGTTGTTGGCTGATGATTTGGAGCTGGAGGAAGAGCTGCTGTTGGTGGAGGATCTTGGCATAAGAGGAGTCAAGCTGGGGTGGGGGCTCGCGGTCATTCTTCTGATCAGGAGGAATGTACTGATGATACTTGAGCTTCTTCACCTTAGGCTTGTTCTCTTTGGGCTTTTTAGACCGATGAGCAGGCCGATCGGCATTAGACTTTGACTGGGACTGCTCCGTTGATAAGACATGAAAAAGAGTGTAAAGTGAGATATTATAGAGAACAAACGAAAACATAGGTTGACAGATTTGCACGCATGTGTCAGTAATTGCTCTCACTGACTTTTGCAGATACAGCAGGAGGGCGGGTACTTGTAACCATCAGCATTCCACTGGTCAGATTTGGTGTAGCGGAGGAGTCAGGACCATTAAGCAGAGGTGGCGGAGCCTGGCGAAGGGGCTACAAGTTGTTTAAATGTTAGCACATTATATCTACATTATATGCAATCTGCAATTAGAGTGAGATAATATACACAGTATTTCACAAACGTGAGTACAGCTAAGTAAGTCTTCTAACACTTCCATTCATTGAAGTCTACTTGTGTTAGCAGTGTGTACAGGTAGCTGGAATGTACCTGTGTGGGTGAGGGATTTCTATTATTAATGAGCATATCGGAGGGGGAGTGCAGAGGGGCAATGCCAAGTGGAGAGCCCTGACTCCCTGGCTGCTCCGGTGACAGGCTATCACTGCTGTCCTCATCCAGTGATGAATTGTCACCCTTAGGAGACCCTGCGAAAATGTGAGGGAGAAAATGGAATCATTGAATGACAGTAACTAGTGCACAACAGGTGACATTCAATTCCTAGATAGAAGCACAACTCTAAAGCAGCTTTCACACCAAACAGTTCTAGGAACTAATTTGGGATTTCCCCCTGAAAAGTACATTCACTCCAAGGCCTTTTTTGTTTTGCATTCGCACCACCAGTAGGAACACTGTGTGATACTGAAGTGGCATAAGCCACGGCAATTTTGCTTAGATTAATCAAAATCGCGCTGTACCTCCTCCATCGCATATAGCCTCACTAAAGCCTGGACTTGAATTTCGGTCCATTTTCCCTTCTATTTTTTCATCACAATCTGTTATTTATTTGGCTACCGGTTACAAGGCTACATTTATGTCATCGTGTCTTGAACAATAGTACTCTTGTGTCTGGACCAGTGTTGGACTTTAAATTAATTTAGATGCATTAAATGAAATCCTGCAAAAAACATTTTGTATATTGCAAATGTATTGAGTTTTATCGTTTACCATGTCCAACTGCAACTCCAGACTGACTGTACATTTATGTACAATTTACGTATTTATTGCCCTAAACGTCTGAGGTGTGAAATTTCACAGTTTTATTTAAAATAATTTTTGATTGTTTACGAAAGTCCAGTTTGACTGCAGCTAAGCCAAGTAAAGCACATGCTACCATACACTCACTGATCAATTTATTAGCTACACCTCCTTGATTCTCCATTTTTCTATTTTATCAGTTCTGCTTATCATACATAAGCATGTTGTAGTTCTAAAATTACAGACTATAGATCATCTGTTTCTACTTTAGACGTTTACTCTGTTTTCCAATGGTCAGGATCCCCACAGATCAGCTACTATTTGGATGGTGCATCATTCTCAGCACTGCAGTGACACTGATGTTATGGTGGTGGTGTACTAGTGTGTGTTGTGCTGGTATGAATAGATCAGACAGTTGTGCTGCTGGAGTTTTAAACACCTCAGTGCCACAGCTGGACTGAAAATAGTCCTTCAACCAAAAAAGCCATTCTGTGAGAACTGTTTAATGAATAGAGTATACTAATAAAATTGCAACTACAGATGAGCTACTGTCTCTGAGTTTACATCTACAACGTGGAACAAATGTGGTGTCTCTAATAAAGTGGACAGTGAGTGAAACGTTTTTAAAATTTCAGTAGCACTGCTGTGAAACACAACATCACCATCACACCAGTGTCACTGCAGTACTGGAAAGCATCTACCACGCAAATGGTAGAACTTCTATATGGTGCTTATATATGGTAATAGGAACTGATATAATGGACAATTGGTGTAAAAATAAAACAGGTATATCTGATCAAATAAACAGTGAGTGTATTTTCTACTGACTAATCCCATGGAATGAACTATCAATCATTCATATAACTATTTACATAACTGTTCGATTGGACGAAACATGAGAGACAGGTGATACTAATTCAAGTGAGACGAGGTGTTCTTGTAGAATAATACTGACCTATCAGTGCGGGCACAGGCAGGATGTTTTTATGGATGAGCTCAATAGGGCCAGGTCGGTGAGAAATTTTGTCATTGAGGTCATCAGCCAGGCGAGCTCGTTTCAGTTTCAGTTGCTTGGCCTGCAGAGAGGGCTCCACTGAAGTCTCTGTGTATGAGACATGGAAACTTTTAAACTTCCATAAAGACAGTATACACCCAGAGAAAACAACACTACAAAACCACACTAGTGATATCACATTCAAATCCCAATGAGGAAAAACACTCAGAATCCAATAGTTTGTTTTGGCTCCGCTCTGTCTGTTGCACTAAATGTTAAAGATAACATTTCATAATTTAGAATATGGAAATTTTGTAGCACTGACCACATGCAAGCAAAACATCATAACGCGCTCCGTTGAACATTTGCACGCACATTGTAGTTATAACTTGAAAAAATATATTTGCTATATTTATCTTATAACCTTTCTGAGTTAGAAAGACCTGTCTGATACTCACCCTCCAGTATGTGCATCCTCACCAGCTCTGACCTCTCTGGCCGACTCCTGATCTTCCTTTTCAAATAGTCTTCAGTCTACATAGGACATAAAAACCAACCACATGTTTGCAGCTTGAATATGGTAACTTTGCAAAAAAAGACAGCACTAGTCATTTCTAGTGTTAGACAAACAAACAAACACGCACACAAACAAACAAAGTTACTCACCCGTGCCCTCTCCAGACTTTTTCTCTGCTCATGAAAGGCAGCAGGACTCTTCAGCGCTGTAGACAGAAAAGAAACTATTGAGAGTCATTGGTTATATTGAGGAACACACCGAAAGCAGAAATGTCTGATTGCAGAATGCATTCTCTACCAGTTATGAGAAAGAATAGGGAAATTACACTAAAAGGTGACTTGTAGGAGGTTAAAGAGTACCTAGAAAAGAAGCACTGCTTGTATAATAATGGTATATTTCAATTCTCTACTTTCAGAAGTCAAGAGGAAGAAGAGTGGGGGTATTTTACAGACAAGCTCTCACAACTGGAGCTATAACAGATCCATACAAATCTATACAAATTAAATTACACAAACGATTTCATATACTAGCAAAAACTTATTTTACAGCTAAGATGTGATTACTAATAATAATAATAATAATAACAATGAGTGTGTGCCAGTTGGATGTGGTGTAACATCACAGATTGGGTAACAGCTGATGACATTTCCATAGTGGCCAGGTTGGTTAAAATCCAATTGCTGAGCCAGTGGTATAAATAACAATTAACTCTGTTAGTTTAACACTGGTGATAAATATATGCTTCCAAATACTTGTGGTTTTAGGCAAAAGCATTCTAAAGCAAATCAGGAAAACCTTTCTAAACTGAGCTGGGACATGCATGAAGCTACTAGCCTAATGCTACAATTTCAGATTGGGTAACTGTACGCTGTTTTATGATGGCCAGAATGCATGAGGGTATAATGGTCATCTTTTGCTAACATCGCTGCTACTGAGTTCAGCTACACTTGCTGCAGCAGCACTTCCTTCGTCTCACAGAAAGACAGGCGAGAGAGAAGTGTGAACAGTGTGGCCCTTCTTGCATGATGAGCAGAAGTGCCAAAATAAGGAAGTGGAAACAGAGGGGGAAGCAGGGCCACCTGATAACACATGTAGTCCCTATCACAATGACTGAGCTGGGCAGCCCAAAAGGCCAATACCAGGACCTTCAGTGGCTAAAACAATCACAAAACCACAACAATTGCTTTGACGCGGTGCAAAATGCAAGTATAAGGGTGATGCATATGGTACGGCTGTGTTAACCACCCATTTACATACTGAAATGACACTTTAGCATGTGGAAGAAAATACTCAAATTAAAAAGGGGCTTTTTAGAACATGTACACAGGCATACAAAGCCTATATGATATGTTCTGGTTTAATAAATTTAAATTTTAGTACTAGATAATTCCTAGCAATGATAAAAGTATTAAAGTTACACAACTGGGCAAGCATACAAACTGTTTCAAGCATACCCTGAAACAGTGAAAACAGCTCTGCTGTTGTAGGCGTTAGCAATGCAAGTTACCAAATTGCTTGAAATGCTTGCAATATGATGACCAAAGGAAGTATATTCTGAAGCAACTGTACATCTTTTTCTTAGTTCTACAGAATAGCATATATAGTGCTTTGGTTAGTGTTAACGTTTCTGAATAAAGTTAAGAATGTTGCTGTTTTTTACTTACATTTAAAATGAATTACTTCATAATAAAAGTGCAGCGTTTGTATAGGATTGTGTGCTTTGTTATGAACTGTGTCAACAGTGTTCAGCATGACTGGGGTTTAAATGAAACAATATATGCATTACCGTGACTGCTACATTAGGGTTTATTTGCAAATGAAATCCGCAGATACGGCACAAGCGTAAACACCAGCAAGTTGAGGAATGGAACTTACGCGGCATGATTCCTTGGCTGACGAGCTCCTCACGAGTCCTCCTCTGCTGTAACTTGAGCTGGAGGACTGCATGAGGACAGAAGAAGTGTTACAGAATGTAAACTCTCAACAATAACATCAGTTCAGCTATGTTGCTGCTCACTCTTCAACTCTCAACGGCTTCTACACTCTCAAAGTCTACGTTAACACAATCTGAAGTATGCATGGCTTTAGGAGCCGAATTAACAAGCAGAAGGGAGGGACTGTGAAAGTAGTGGCTGTTTCAGCTTACACACTTCCTGTTTCTCCACACTGAACTGTTTTCTATAATTCAAAATACGCACCAGAGAGTTCAAAACAAAGGATAGCCATGGACAAAAAACAGGAACATGGATCACCGGTACAAGCGACTGTCAAATTTCTTAACAACACTACAACACTAAATTAGACAAGGCTCATAGTAAGTGACGCATGTTGTTTGAACACTGACAATGTCAAGCTCAGTTACTCTGAGATCACCAGCTATTTTGAGTCATTAATGTTTAAAGATTAACTACGCAGTGACCATATAAATAGCTGCAATATGATTAGGAACATTATCATACTGTGCACGAGGACGTTACATCTAAAACAAATGGTGGTGCTGGTGGTGGTGGTGGGGGGGCTAATACAAACATGCAAATGATATAAACACAAAATAACAGAAAAACACATTTACAGTGCACAATTTAATAAACATGCGCGCATCTAATGCATAATTCTCAAAATATTAACAAATGAATACAAACTCTTAAAATATTAGGATGGAAAATTGAGTCAGTGAGATATTATGCACAACATATTTCTGCAGAATGTCTGTATGATTTTCCACCAAAGGTATTTATGAATTCATTACTAATCATAATTATAAATAATCTATTTTAAATTTTTAAGTGTAAAATAGAAATAACTCAATTATGGTATGACTTTGTAAGAAAGAATGATCCAATACAGAGAATCAGCGACAATGTATTTTCCAATCAACTTTGAATTGAATTAAATTCTGTGAACACATTATGCTGACTGATAACACTTTAATGTTTTTATAACATACTCACAATAAAAGCTGGCTTAATCACTTTAAAATGCTAGTATATGTACAGTTAAGCCTCGTTGAACAACCATCCATTCCACATTTATAAGTGGAGTGTTTCATCAATTGTACTCATTCACTCTTGGTTACGTGCAGCCAGCGACGGCTTATTTATTTCTCTTTATATTCCATCATGAACATTTATATTTTGATTTTACAGTGTGTTTGACTGATCATGTGTGCTAATAACTGAAGGTGTTGTGTACTTTCTGTAAAGAGTGATATGTATAACACTTTAGGGCTTTGTATTTTGTGTGTAGTGTTCCACTTGTTTCAGTGGTATCAATGATGCATTTACATTTGTTTATACATGTCTAAAATTGTGTGTGATCTTGTTCACCTTTTTATGATGTTTTCAGTTTATGTGGCACTTTTTTAACAGTAGAAGAGTGGCTACCTCTTCCCACCTCTATTTCAATCCTGACTGCTTACAGTCAATTAGCATGCTTATAGGTCACATTGTGTTTCTCTGTTGATGCTACAAAACTATTCATAGCACAATAATGTTGGCAAAAAAAGTTTTTCTACTTACGTGGAATGTGTGTTTATAGTCACTGTAGCCAAAACACGGATACCAACATTAATCAAATACTGCATCATATAGTTTTCTGAACTTGAGATCAGTGTATGTGATAATACCTGCAGCTGAATCAGTGACAGTGAGGTGAACAGGAACTTCCAGATCTCCTATACTGCACCAGTACCAGCCAGCATCACTCTTCTTCAGTCCAGACATTTGCACTGCAAAGGAGCTTTTTCCATCATCATTGATCTGCACTGTTGAATTCCGTGTTGTATCAGTCTTCCCCACAGTTTTACAGGTCCAGTCTTTAGATCTGCACCAATTCTTCTGTTTGTTTTTATATGCAGCCGTGTAGAGACACTGGACTGTGATGCTGCCTCCTTCCTCACCCCTCGCTCTGCTCTCCAGCACAGAAACATCAGGATCTGAAGAAACTGGCAGCGTGAGTGGTGTAGACATGAACATGTATTAAAGCTGAAGTTTCTCAAACTAGCTTCTTACCTGCACTAACATTCAGATACAAATCCTGACTGTCATCACGTGTCCACTTATCACCAATTTTCACAGCGCCCCAATAAGTTCCAGAGTCAGAGACTTTCAGCTTGTCCAGATCCACAGTAAACATATTCTGGGCTGGATGATCAGTGATTGATATATTTCCACTATAATTTGCATAGGCTACTATGGTACAGAGTTCCCAGGTATAACCCTTACACCAGAATTTAACGTTTGATTTATACCGTGCATCATAAAAACATGGAATAGTAACAGATCCTCCAGTTTTTACCCCGACATGTTTCAGTGTCCTCATACTCTCTACATCTGCAGACAGTAAATCACATCAGGAAGCAGCATTAGGGTTATATAGAGCTTAATATTTACTTTTTATAATGACTAGTACATATATTGTGAAAAACAGCATGAAAGGAAAGAGATCAATAGAAAAATAGACTATTTGCTTATGATGATTGAGATTGTTCTGTTAAATACATTCAACAAAACAGCATATTACCCAAGAGCACTGTAAACAATATATGAGACTAGATATGATGTGTCTTACCAGCCATACAGAGGAATAAACCAAATAGTGTAACAGAATTCATGGTGGCGTGTAGGACTCAAAGACTCAAACGAGCATTTTAACTTGAGAGTATAATGGTTGTGTGTGTGCACAAATCTTCCTCTTTTTAACGACTCAAACTTCCCATTGCAAAAACTTTAATGGTGTCACTTCACTTGCAATTGTTGAATTCATTTGTATCAAGAGAAATACTCTCTTACCCAAAATCCATTGTTTAATGACATTTCCACCACACATAAAGGGCAGCTGTAAAATAACTATATTAACTGTATATTATAACTGTATTACATTTTGATGAAAATACAGTATAAAATTCAAATAAGGAGCATTCTTTGGAAGGCAATAACGTTATATTTATTTAAAAAATAGTGCTAATTGACATCTTACTCCAGGTCATAGGTCTGGTTAGCCCCTGCAGAGACATCACTATGATCATTCCTAGACTGAAGGCTTGTCTTTGTCTGTTGTCTTCCTCCCTATTATAAATCCCCATTATAAGTATATATTTGATTGAACCAAATTTGATCTCAGTGTTTGCTAACCATGGTTGAGTATCGGTGTACTCTCCAGATACTCATCAGCTGTAATGGACTTTCCATCTTTCATCAGCTCCAATGCGATGTCTCGCACAGCCCAGATGAAGCAAGGGAAGACGAGCATGAACTCTGTTGAGTCATCACTATCACTGTCTGTCTGGGACTTCATCCGGATATGTTCAGTCAGTTCTGTAACATAGATGTAGGGGGCACTGCTAAGAGAACAGCGGCAGCTTCTCGAGTGCCATATTGTCTATAACTCCTGGACTGTTGTAGACCAGAGTCTTACTTAACAAAATAGCCAGACAGAAGATCCAGCTGTCATGCTTTTCATTACCCTCAAAAGGCAGTGATCAGATTTAGTGTGTTCATGAGTTTTGATACAGATCACATGAGCAGAAATCAATACAGGTGCTTACAATATTTCAACTTTACTATGGAAATCAAATAATAAACACAAATACACATTCAGCATGGAACAAACTATTGTAAATTAGTTTTTTTTTTCCTGAGCAAGCGATACACAGTATACACAGTACTGTCCTGCACTTGGATGAGGAAGGCAGCTGTAAGTGATGCATGGAGTCATGTGGCCAAATGTCAAATCTGACATTTTGACTAATTTGCTAAACAAGTAGCTATGTAGTTCTAGATTTGGGGGTTTGCCATTGGGATGTCGTGTCAATAAGTGTGCACTCAATAAAGCATGTTAATGGAATTGCATTTATGTGACATTATTTTAATTACTGTGCAATTGAATTATGGTACAATATTGGTAATTATTAGCAGTAGTATTAGTCGTTATTCATAAGAGCAGTGATTACACTGATTAAAATGTCATCCATAGCACTTTGATAACACATTGCAGGGGGCCAGGGCACAAATACATTGCAGAGCATCACCCATGCACTCACACTTAGGGTTTTAATTAATACTAGCCAATCTACATGTACAACTACACAGATTGGAATAAGAATACCAATCCAAACTGCAGACCTAATGCTGGGACTCCAGCTCCTTAATGTTTATCTTAGTGTGCTGATATGCTTAATGAAATCATTCTGCCACTAGGTGGTATGCTGAGCACGTTTCAACTTCGTGTACCCTCCGGGAGACATCCTGCACATAAGCCAGTTTAATCTTATGAATTTGATTTCCAGTCAGTCCTGAGATCTCTGAGAACTTAAGGTGCTGAATATAAGGCGTAAGAACAATTCCCATCTGGTTCAGAACCAGCTTCCATATCCATAATCACATCACAGATTTAACACAGATTTAAAGAGTATACAGTACATTTAGCATATGACTCCATATTAGCCATCTAATGCTGAAATGATATAACCCAAAGATAACAACTGGTTTAAATGGATTTACTTTGTAGATTTGCTTTGATACAAATTTGGTCTCATGTCTTGTTTTAGCTTTTAAAACTGAACAGATATAACAATATTTACAGCTGGATGAGCTGATTAACCATTGACATATTTAGTATTACACCCTTTCCTTTCTGGCATGTAGGCCATCTTAAATGTAGGCCATAGCACTGCTATACAAACGGTTTATAAAACAAAACACAGCGACACAAATGCAAGTCTTCATTTGAAAATTTTAAATTCATTTGAAATAATTCATTTTAAAAATGTACAGTAAGAACCAAATAAAGGTATGCAGCTGGGAAAAATGTACTGTGAGATTTCGTAGTAAAACTATAAACTGACAGTTTTAATGTGAACTTTTACAGTTTGACCATAAAGTTTACAGTTCCACTATGTTTTTTGTTTATGGTAATTCGGTCACGTTCTACTGTAAAATTTTGAAATGTTTAGGAGTTTGCAAAGATGCTCAGGCATTATGGGAAATTTAGTGCCTGTGAAGAGTTTGTATGGTGTGTTCTGAGTTTAGCAATTCAATGGAAAGGTTGCCCTGGTCATTTAAGTGGTTTAAATGCACATAAGGTGAGTAAGTCTCAGGTTGCAGTAGTGCTCACTGCAATGAATTATATTTTGATGCAGTATTTTAACACAACACTGTGTCTATGTTATCATTATCATTGTTTGTTCTGCTCCAAGTTGTTGTTGGTTTTTTTTTCATGAGATTAGTGTCAATGCCATAACACACGAGTCAGCAATCAGAACTGGCTGCATGATCCAGATCTCTCAGCAGACATTAAACCTCCTCATCAAAGTTACCAGACACTGCATCAAGCATTTAGGATAAC
>JAUZSV010053576.1:0-14995 GCA_034780495.1 Parotocinclus cesarpintoi
AACCATCTCAAGAAGGATAAGAAGAAATGGACAGCTTGTGAGTTAAATATAAGTGTCACAGCAAAGGTTCTAAAATCTTATACTTCAGCTTTTTTGTTTTTTTTAATAAATGTACAAAAATTGTCTGGTTTTTTTGTCAACATGAGATGCTAAGTGCCTATACCAGAGGTACACCTGCATTGTGTTCCTTTGGTATAGGCACTGTCCAGGGTTTCAGAGGTCCAGTGCCTATACCAGAGGAACACAATGCAGGTAAAAGTATGCCTTGGCCGAAATTCCTGTTTATAGGTTACAAGTCCTAAACATTGATAAAGAGAACCCAATTAAACAAATGAGACAAAAAATATTATACTTGGTCACTTATTTATTGAGGAAAGTGACCCAATATTACATATTTGTGAGTGGCAAAGATATGTGTACCATTAGGATTAGCAATGGTGAGCAAATGTGAAATTAGATTCAGGTGTTTTCAATCAATGGGATGACAATCAGGTGTAAGTTGGCAGCCTTTCTTAATTTAAATAACAGGGATCTATCAAAGTCTGCTCTTCACAACACATGTTTGTGGAAGTGTATCATGGCAAGAACAATGGAGATTTCTGAGGACCTCAGAAAAAGAGGTCAGTTGGCGGGGTCAAATGAAAAGCATTATGTTCGGAGAAGGAAAAACACTGCATTCCTGCATAAGAACTTTATACCATCTATGAAACATGGTGGTGATAGTAGTACCATGGTTTGTGCCTGTTTGTGCCCATCTGGGCCATGACAGCTTGCCATCATTGATGTAACACTGTTCTGAATTCTGAATTATATTAGATAATTCTAAAAGAAAATATCAGGACGTCTGCCAATGAACTGAATCTCAAGAGGAGGTGGGTCATGCAGCAAGATAATGACCCTAAGCACACAAGTCGTTCTACCAAAAAATTGGTTGTTAATGGTTGTTAATAAATTGGTTGTTAATAAAAAGTTAATGTTTTGTATTGGCCAAGTCAAAGTCCTGACCTTAATCCCATCGAAATGTTGTGGACGGACCTGAAGTGAACAGTTAATGTGAGGAAACCCATAAACATCCCAGAGGTGAAGCTGTTCTGTATGGGATGGGCTAAAATTCCTCCAAGTGTGCAGGACTGGTCAACAGTTACCCAAAACATTTAGTTCCAGTTATTGCTGTACAGGGGGTCACACCAGATACTGAAAGCAAAGGTTCACATACTTTTGCCACTCACAAATATGCAATATTGGAATTTTCCCTTAATAAATAGATGAGCAAGTATAATCTTTTTGTCTCATTTGTTTAACTGGCTTCTCTTTATCTACTTTCAGGACTTGTGTGAAAATCTGATAATGTTTTAGGTCAAATTTATGCAGAAATACAGAAAATTGTACAGGGTTCGCAAAGTTTTGATCACCACTGTACATATCTTTCACATTACTGATAACAGCTAAAAATTAACATGAGTGTAAAAAGGGATTTCATAATAACAGACAGCACCATGGTTGTAACAATAGTTGCTTCATTTGTCACAGCTGTATATCTAATTCAGAGACTGTCCAGTCACACACAATCATTGTTTACAGTGCAGTGATTAAATATAGGAGTCCATAATGAAACGTGAAAATTCAGTTTAATGTAGCAGAACTGCAGTAAACCAGTGCTCTCAAAATAAATCATGTTTATGAAATAAATAAGTATAGTTTTAAACAGAGTCAGAACTTTAATCTCTGCTGATTGTGAATTTTTGTGGACATGTTCAGACATGTATTAAATATAGATGGCTAAATATAGCTAAGTGCAATACATTAAAATCAAACATTTAAAATGAACATATTAGATTTTAAGTCCTAAAATTGACAAAGGGAACCTAATTAAACAAATGATTTCATTAACATTTATTTATTGAACAAGATGATCCAATGTTACATATCAGTGAGCGGCAAAACTGTATGAAACTCTAGGATAATCATCACCGTGTTGTATTTACAGAACAGGGATTTGAAGTTTGATCTCTAAAACATGTTTGTGGAAGAGTATCAAGGCATGAACAATTAAATGTTTTTAGGCCTGTTGGTGTATAATAGGTCACTATTAGCCCAGAGTAACTTCAAATCATCCAAAGACATCTCTCACACAACTCTCCCTCTGACTAATGTTAATGCCCAATAGTCCACTATCAGGAGAACACTGAACAGCAGTGCTTTGCATGGTCATGATGCAAGTGTTGGAAAAGTGTTCTGTGAAGCAATGATAACAACATCAAAGCGGTGGTTTAGATGAGAATCTTTATGTTAAGTATTGTGGTTTGAGCCAAAGGTGACGTCAATGATGAAACAATGAATTCTGAATAATACCAGTAAAGCAAAATGTCAGGACAATTGTTTGTGAATTAAATCTTCAGATAACATGAGCCATGGAGGAAGAAAATAACCCTAAGCACACAAATCAGTCTACCAATGAATTATTAAAGGATAATAAATGTAATGTTTTGGAATTGGTCAAGTAAAAGTCCTGACCTTAATACAAAAGCAGTGTTGAAACCCACCGACATCCCACGACTGAAATGGTTCCTTGTGGAATAATGTACTAAAATATGTAGGACTTGTCAACAGTTACTGATAACATTTAGATGCATTAACACAAAAGTTCACATACTTTTGTCATTGACATATATGTAATTTGTATATGTAAATAATATGTAAATTAAATATTCAGTCACCACTGGATAAATAGAAATATATTGTTTCCATATCTGTTTCCACCTCATTTTTTTATTGAGCATCACAGTGGATGCAGGTATATTTCTAAAAGTTACTGTAGGTTTTTGTTATTTTGTTTGTTTGGTACTGTGAAGTAAAGAAGCATAAACAGTGGCAGAATTAACCTGTTTGGTTGACATATGTGGTATGGTTCATATAGTAACAATTTCAGAGTCTGAATAATAGTTATTTATAATTGGTCTGCCCTTGCATACTGAAATATAGTGATGTTGCATTCACATTATGGGTCTAAACTGTATATCAGATCATAAATATTGTACTATATAATGTATAAAGCCAGTCAAATGCTATGTTAGTACACTCCTGGTGTAACAGGGCACATCGATTAATGGCATGCTCCGACAGCAGTGCATACTCTGCTCAAAATGCCATTACTGTACTAGGCTAAACAATTTATACTGTGTTTTAATAATTATTATTGTACAAGATAAAACACTATGTGCAATGTATCAAAACTACTATTTGACTATGACAATGTTTAACCATGTCAATTTTGATTAACATACTGTTTCACAGAACACAATGCAGACATTAAACAGTATGTAACTGTACATCTATATAGAGTATTTAGATTCTTTATCTCTCCACATATATAGTGAATTTTGTGTGTGTGAGTGTGTGTGTGTGGGGGAGTGGTTTGTGTGCCCTGCAGTGTACTGGCGCCCTGTCTACAGCTAGGCACCAGCTCTTTCGTAACCCTCTTCAGGATTAAGTGAATATGAAAGTGAATGAATGAACACATTAATTATGTACTTTAGGCACAGCTGTAGGAATGACCTACAGTATTTTTAGACAGGCAGTGAATAGCTTGGGTATAAAGCATTTAAAAGTTTTAACAGGTCCCTCTCAACCACTTGTTGTTGGGTGGTATTGGTATTGTTTACCAATCGGACAATCAGAGTTTCCTTTGCCACTGACTGGTTTAGAGATCAATTTGCTCTTCTCTATATCACCATAGGAGAGCAATGAGGTCCTGGGTTTGATCCCCAGGTGGAGTGGTCTAGGTACTTTCTTTGTGGAGTCTGCGTGTCTGGTGGAATTCTTTGGAGAGTCTGTTTTCCCCCACAGTCCAAAGACATGTGTGTTGGGTCAGTTGGTGTCTCTAAAGTGTCCCTAATGTGTGAGTGTCTACCTGCCCTGCGCCCTATGCCTCTGGTTAGGCACCTGCTCTCCCACTGCTCTGTCCACCTCCAGGATCAAGCGGATAAACTTCTTTTAGTGACAGTGACTAGCACATTGCAAAACGTGTGTAACAAACAAAGTATATTCCGTTTTTCATTAATAATCTAATGAAAATTTTTCATACGCACTCTGCCCTATTCATTTATTTTTGATCAGTCCCTTGGTCATAGCTAAATGTTTCTCCCTTGTAGTGGGCTTTCTTTCCAATTAATCTTTTTGGCCTACTGACCCAGTCTGTTGTTGTTTCTTTTGGATGCTTATAATCCTTTGTGAGTACATTTCTTCTGACAGGACAAATTTCCCATTTTGTCTATTGTTATTCTTGTCACTTCAGTTGTTTATCACCAAATCACAAAATTATTTTAACACTGGTTCTTAACCCAACTACACATTAAAATATATCAAATGTTTGAGTTATGCAGTTAGTATTTTAAAATTTGAACTTTATATCTCAAATTTAAAATTTTATATTATTTATATATCATCTTTATTCTGATTCTTCCACGAACTGTCTCTAAAACCACACGAAGCCACTGAGCCTCTAAACCCACAGAACTCTTAAAAGTATTCTGAAAACGAAACAACTCCATAGATGTGAATATTGACTAAGTACTGTGGGAGCAAAAAAGAGAATATTCCACTTCTTCATGTTGGTGTTGTAAAAAGTCGTTTTTTAAGATATGTAAGTTGTTATTTTATCATTTTAGATGAAGGTGTGCTAATGTTTCAACATTGATGTGACCATAGAGGTCAGTGATGTATACCGGGTGGAGAAAACCTTAATGACCCTGCAGATCAGATCTTTTATGGTGTGAAACTGTCAGAAAGCTTTCAATTATATAGCCCAATCTATCTTTCCTTGTACACTCAGTGTCCAGTTATTTCCCTATTTTCCTGTAACTGATTAAACGTTATGTCTATATGGGTGACCTCTATTAATGTCTGCGTGTTTGCTTATATTTAATACACTCAGAAAAAAATGGTAATTCCAATTCTGGGAATTGTTAATTTTTTATTCAAAATTACAACTACTTTCAGATTATTGTTCACATGTTTAATCCCGGACATGTCTGCATTATTTTACTTCTGGCTTACAGCTATTCCAGTGATGCACACCCTTTTCTTTTTCTGTTTCTCACCCTGTAAGATGCATTAACCATTTGCCAGCTGTGTGATTAAAGGCTTTGATTCTATATCTCATTGAAAGCATTCGTAAGGGTGCCATTATTATACATGGAAAAAAAGAGTCATGCCATCCCCTTAAGCTGTTCCATATAACAAGCTCTATCACCAGTAAAACATCAGTGTCACGTATACTTGTGAATTTGTATCTGTTAGAAAATCAGCATGTTGATGGTTAGTGCACTGCACAGCTCCATAGTCCCATAGTTGAATCCCAAATCAGAGGGCATGTCCACATTGATTTTCTCTGGATAGTCAGGTTTTCTCCCACATTCCAAAAGCATGCACTAGGTGAGTTGGTTGTTCTAAACATAAAAAAACTAAGACTTTTTTTAATTCTAGAACTTAGTATGTTGCAAACAATGATGACTACTCTGGGTGCGTTTACATGCAGTTTATAATGCGATAATGCAGAAAATCTGATTTGAGTAAACAGATAATGGGGAAGGGGTTTACATGACTC
The DNA here is from genome assembly GCA_034780495.1 of Parotocinclus cesarpintoi. Lineage (NCBI taxonomy): Eukaryota > Metazoa > Chordata > Actinopteri > Siluriformes > Loricariidae > Parotocinclus > Parotocinclus cesarpintoi. The sequence continues at coordinate 5,606 of JAUZSV010053576.1, forward strand.
AGGCTGTAACTGGATTTCTACTAAAATGTCTACTAGTTTTCAACCAGCCAATACTCTTATAGAAATATGTGACATGAACATCAAACCTTAATATTAAGTAATAAGGTTATTAATTTATAACTTCTTATACTAATTCACAAATGGTCATGCAAGTGCACAGGCTGAAACACTGATTATAATCGGGTAACTGGTATGCATGCTACTTGCTGTAAAATCCATCTCTCTTTATCTGATTTCTTAATGTTATTTCTAGATCAGAATATGCTATATACATGGCCACATAAATAATGAGATATCTGCAGAAATCTGACTATGATTGAATTATATGATAAATGCGCTCACTGAAGCAACACTGGGAACAACTGGACAGAAGGTGGCAGGGGTGTTGTGATTATGAAGACATTTACAGCATATACTGTGCAACCAAGAAACGCTGAATCAATTAAATGTAGGGAAGCATTGAGGTGAAAATAGTTTTAAATTTTCTTTGGGTAGTCTGGTTTCTCCCACACTAGTTTATCTGCTCAATTGTTAAATTGCCAAGTGTGAGTGAGTTTGACTGGTATCATTAATAGCCTTGTCCCAATAGCCACTGCTTTTAATTTAACGTTAAATGAATAAAGAAATATTTCACATGTCTGTAAAGCCTCTGACAGTCTAGTGTGTCATTTTGTCCTTGGTGCTATGAATCCATAATTCAGTGTAAACTCTACTACTATACGAAGATGTACAAAGCATCTTGACTAGGAATTGGTGTTGGATATAAATAAAAATCTAAAATATGGTGTTGGCTATAAATAAACTCCGACCAGTCAAATGAAAAAAGGTTTTGTAGCTTTCAGTCTGTGCAACAGTGTAGAGTAAATAATACTTTTTTATCCATTGTAAATGTTTATTAGTTTGAGTCAATATCCAACATATGTTGGGAGCAGAGACATGAAAACATGTTGTTCAGACCTATTCTAGTACTGCCATGTCTGCCAGGATAATGTAAATGACAAGCTTGCAGTCCTTCTTCCATATATTGTGCAGAAGTATGCATGTGATAAGGCTTTATCTTCATTATGCTATAGACGTATACACCCAGCGATCATTTCATTACATACAACTCCTTGTTTGTGCTCTCACTGTCTGTTTTATCTATTCCATTTACCAAATATAAACCTATTGTATTGCTGTGTGTTTTTTGTCACCTTTACTTTGTTCTCTAATGGCCAGGACCCCCGCAGGATCACCACCAATAGGATAGTGGATCATTTTTAATTCACCACTGACAATGGCCGAGTGTTAGTGTGTTTTTATGTGTGGATCAGATAAAGCAGTGCTGCTGGGGTTTTTCCCAACTGTGTGTTCTCTTACTGTATGCTCTATGTCCGGGACAGTAGTTAATCTGATTTTGCACAGTTTGTGTTAGTGATCCTCCAGTCCTTCATCAGTGCTCACAGGACGCTGCCTACAAGATAATGATGGCTGGACATTTTTGGTTGATGGACTGTTTTCAGTCCAGTAGTGACACTGAGTTGTATAAACTCAAGCAGCAAAACTAAGTGCCTCTATGATAAGTACAACTGGACAATGAGTGCAGAAAAAAGGAAGTGTAGCCAAGAACTGGTGCGTTTATATTAAACATTACAGTTGTGTTACAGGTTTAGAGTAGGACCATTTAACATTTTATGGTTCTCAGTGTGCACCACTGGTCTACAGCTTCCGCTGCTCTGAGCACATCTAAGATTAATTCCCTCTGCTTTAATTTAAGTCTTTATTATTGAGGTGGAAGCTGGATGTAATTGAAATGAACTGCACTCAGCATACTGGGACAGATAATATAAAGAAAATAAAAGACTTTAGTCATGTTACAACAGTGAACCAGATTAAAACCTAAAAGAGATTAAATGTAAGTGTTGATGACAGCAGACAGGAGTCTTGTTCTCATTTATAAGTCATGAAGTGGACTTAAGTGATGTTTATTCTCTCATCTGTGATAGGTTATAAATTTATAACCACCAAGCAACTGGCAATGACAAATTGTGTGTGTGCGAGTATGTGTGTGTGTGTGTGTGCGCGTGTGTGTGCGTGCGTGCGTGTGTGTGTGTGTCCGCGTGTTGGCAGGGGGTATAGGCACTTCTTTCATGCCTCCTGCCACTGCTCTCTTTAGCACACATGCCCCCTAACCATTTCCTTCTCAGGGATGGCCAAGATGGCTCAAATTAAGGGCTACAATCTGGCCCCATACTCTTTCATCTTCCCCGCTGACACACAGTTGGATGTATTTCTGTCTAAATTGTAATCGTCATGATGATAATGACGTAAGATCTGCCAAGTGCCCTCTAAACCAAACCACAAAAGGCAATTTCCAATCTCACAGACACATGCAAAAGAGCTTAAGAACTTACAGACACCAAAATGAATTATAATACTGAAAAACAGCAACAATAAAATGGGAATATAAATACTCTGGTTTAAATACTATATAAATATTCGTCCAATAATGTTACTTATTATACATTATTTACTGTTTCTGTAATTTGCAATAGCTTTTGCTAAATACCATGGCTGAGGTCAATTCCAAAGTTCCTATGGATTAGACAGGGGGATCCAAAGAATCAAGTGAATGCATGTGATATACAGGGTGAATCAAAAGCCACAGGACAGCCTTTTATTTCAGAAACAACAAGGAAAACATATCTGAATACCCCAGCAAGTAATGGGTGAGGGCGCCTATTTTTTAGGCTATGTCCATCTTGAAAGCTGGCACATTGAATCAAAGGCAAGTTTTTCCAATGGGAATGTGGTCATGTAGTATATCGAATAAGACCAGAAATGTCTCAGAAATTAATTGCTGCTGAAGAGATTTGCAATATCTCTTTAAAAGGTTATCAACACTAAAAATTTTAAACTTTTCCACAGGTAACTGAAGATGGAATTGAAGATTCTGATATCAGCTGCCAAATCATAGGAACAGACTTCAACAACCACACCAAGAAATATCACCAATTTCACACAGCACTGCTGCATTCTTCAAAGCCAAATTTGGATAAACCGGGACAATGGACAAAAGGCCACGTAGGGATAACCCAAGTACCGTTACTAATGAAGAAACCTAAATAAGGCTGGTTTTGGCAGCCTTTGCAAAAAGTTGGCATGTCTTGTGACTCACCATGTAGATCTTCACTCCAAAGGCATGGCTGCATGGCAAATTTTGAAGGAGAACAACCAGTAATTCCTAAAACTATTGGTGCATATGAGGAGAAAAAGTATTTAGGTAATTAACCAGGCATCATGCCAGAAATGCAAGAAACAGTTAATGGACAACAATTAGTTGAAGTAAACTTACTCTTTGGAAAAGCAAAATTATGCTTTGACAGAACCTTTTAATTCGAATGTGCCATGTTCTGGAAACATCTTCACGTTCTGTGAAGCAGGATGCTGACCGAAATGGATGCTGACTGTACATTACCATAGTAGCAAAGTCTTTTTATGTTACTGTAATATAAATATAAAGGGTGTTTTTACAATAAAACCTGTGCAAACCAGACATAAATGTTTTAGAGATAGAGATACAGCTGAAAGCACAACTGGAACACAGCATAAGAAGCCTAAACTGTATACTGCTCACAAAAATTTCCAAAAGAAACCTAGCCTAATGTTTTTAACAGTGTACATGCTAAAACTTTGGTAATTTATGGAAATTTACAATTAGAGTACTATATCAATGGTATAATGTGCCTAATACTATTGTATGACAGAAGCCAAAAATGCAATGATACAGTATTCCAAACAACACACAAGATCAACCAGATAAAACAGAGACTCAGTAAGGAAATGTGAACCAGTTTATATGGTTATACTAGTGATAGAGAACATCCAGGTAATTGGTGCTTCATCAAAAGAGTACTACTTCCAATAGGACAGGCACATACCATTTACCAGGAACGCCATTTAACCATTACATTACCATTACAGCTTTGTTAGTGATAAGTCATTCACACAAACACAAGTGACTTGCAAAAAATAATCTGTAAACACATCAACCAATTTTAAGTCTTCCAAAGATTTTCAGTAAACTTTCACTCACTCACAAACATGCAATGAATGTAAGTGAAGGTTGAATAAGTCCATTGTTATGTGGGAGAGAAAAAGAAAAGGATTTAGAGAGTCAGCACAAATGTTCTTGTGTTTAATGGATGCATGGTAGATAATTAAAAGACGAGAGCAGTAAGAAATGAGTACATATAATTAGCTGTCTAGTTAGGCGACTGGATCCAACAGTCAGGTCCTATAACATGGAAACTCTGATAGGACTCGATAGAAAGCCGCAAAAATCCCATCAAGCTGAGATTTACCCTTAGGGCAGGTTGGGATATAATGGACATAGACAAAATCACATGTTCTCCACTTTAACCTCTGTTTGCATTTTATGTTAGCCTTGGTCACGAAGAGGCATAATGCAAAAGCAGCCACTGCAAACCTCTCTTTTATATGGTTATTATGGCTGCCCTTGAATTATGCACGCTTTAATGCTATGCAAATAAATACAAGAACATTTAGGTCAGAGCAATGCTAATAACTGGCTGAAGGCGTGACTTTTATTTAAGAATCGGCTAAATGTATTTGCTCACACAGTTACACATCATGCTCGAACAACAAAGCAGCAATTTGCCTTTATTGCACACTACATGGTTGGGCGAAGAATAGAACATTAATCAAAACCGACCAAAAAAATATTTTTTAATTAAGTATAAGCATTTATTTTTGAATGCCCCTGATACATTCCCACTGTGTTTACACAAGCTACAAAGTATGAAAACGGAGAGAAATAACCGATGCCACATCCTAACAAATCAAACAAAAAAAAAATTAAATCGGTTGAAATTTTCAATAAATAACCACAAATTTACGTTCCTTTAGTAACGTAATGCAGTCTTTGGGACTGAGGTAGCCTAGTGGTTAAGGTACTGGACTCTGGACTTGATGGTGCCGGTCCTGGGTCTAAAAATCATTAGCAAATCCAATACGGAGAGCTGGGTTTTATCACAGTAATCAAATTTCTCATTCTATGTATACGCTTACTCTGATTACAAATGGTTTTCTCAGTCTCCACTTGCACTTGCACACGTAACAGATACGTGGAGTGGAGAGCTGTCGCAGAAGTGGCTTTCAAACATAGTTGCCAGATCCTCATATTTTAAGATACTTTGCCTTGTTTTTATAGACCTGTTTTTTCTCGTGGGTCTGGATACCCTGGAATTAAATGCATCACCCATGATATGTTTACCAAACACTTTTTGTGGGACACTGAAATATAGTATATGCTTGAGAAAATTAATCATTTAACCATTAAAAATTATTCCATCAGATCATTGTTGGCTGGGTTCCAAAGCAAAATATGTATGATACTGTGTGTAGACTGTGATGAAATAATATATATATATATATATATATATATTTACACACACACACACTGGATTATCTCATCACAGTCTGACAGAATTAGCTTTAAATGTAATTCTTCTGAACATTCCACCAGCACACATTGTGCACCCAAAGCCCAAGCACTTCAAACAGAATCCCATAATCATGTTATGCATTTCAGACAGAACTGCAAAGCCCACCACCTCCTCCTCCTCATCCACTCCATACTGCAATGCCCGAGTCTCCTTCAGGGCACTATACAGAGCAATCAGAGTGATACCCCAATCTGTTCCATACTGACAAGCTGACTAATATCCAGCAGGCTTGCAGTGAAAGAGGCAGTCACAATGCCACAAGCAGGTAGGTGAAAACCATATCCCTTAAATACACTAACTAATCTCAGAAAGCATGCAGCTCTGGTTATCTCACACAACCCAGGGAGCTTATGACAGACTCTGGAAGTCTCCTCTAAGAGCTTGGTAAATCCAAGCATCCTCCTCATACATTTGTTTCATCCAATATGGATGCTTGCTGGTGTACCTAATCTGGCTTGTGTTGCTTAAATACACACTGACAGCTGCTGCATACAAAATAAGTCAGGAGAAGATTTTGGCTTTAAAGGCTCGTCACTAAATTGAGAAGATGCTGCATATATATATATATATATATATATATATAGCATAATAATGCATACAACTACAGTCAGCTCTTGCATGGCTGTGAAATTGATAGATATGAAACTGTTTAATCACTGGGGTAGAAACACAGAGGGCAAATTTCCTTAGTCATTTATCAACATGAAATTAATTACACAAATAAAATGTGGCAAGTGTTTGCTGAAAATACTGATCCATAAACAAAACCAATGTCAGAATCTGCTATATATAAGAATAAATCTTATAGCTGATTTTAAAAGGTCAGTTGCAAACATCGTCTTCCGCTCAATCCACACGAGGTCGAGAGCCAGCCGGTGCACAAGGGCAGGAACAACCTTAAGCAGGGTTCCAATCCATCATAGGGCACACACACAAAGTCATGCACACAGTCACACACTAAGGGCACATACTAAGTCACACACATGCTGCCCCAGTTACAAACATCCATCCATCCATTAGCTTCTGCTTAATCCACACGAGGTCGCGGGCCAGCCAGTGTCCAACCAGCAACTCTGGGAGCAAGTGCAAGAACAGCTTTATTCATCGTAGGGCACACATGCACAGTCACACACTAAAGGCCACTTTGGAGACAACAAATTAACCTAACACACGTCTTTGGACTTTTGGAGGAAACCGGGAAGGACATGCAGACTCCACACAAAGAGGACCCAGGCCGCTCCACCCTTGGATTGAACCCGGGACCGTCTTGCTCGGAGGTTGGGTGCTACCCACTAAACCACCGTGCTGCCCCAGTTACAAGCATCCATCAACTAACTACAGAAAACTCCAACCTTTAAAAAAAAACACTAAAGCATTATAGAACAGCCACGGTAAAATAATCTGAGCTAAATACTAAAGTGATGAATAGCCCGACTGATAAGTAATTGCTGCATTTTTCCAAAATCTGTCATAGCAACCACAAAAGCCGAAGTAACATGGTGCTGGTTCCCCATTTCCCATTATTACCATAACCATACATTCTTATGTGTAATAAAGCCTAATAAATATTAAATACATGAAATTGTATTGTATGTGCTGGGGGCAATCATCACCCAAAGCTTATTAGCTCATCAAGATGGAGGAGACCTCTAATTTGCTAGCACACTTCTTCACGGCTTTGCCAGTTCACCGGAACACAGTACATCCTCCATCACTGGCATAGATGTGGCCTCCAGCTGCTGTTTTTCCACTCTGGCTTCATACAGGTTCAGTGAATTTACATCAGCAATAGCTGAAAACCTTGTTTAGGTCTGGAGATGGATTATCGTCAGAATCCTAAGAGTCATGCTGACTAAAGGTTACAGTCAAACACAGGGTTTGTATTCAGATCAGGCTGTTTTCCCATCATGGGCACAGGTGGCATACACAGATTGATTTCCCAAAAGGGACCTCCAGAGCTGGACAGATTTCCTTAGTAGCAGCTGATGATAGAGTAGGATAAGGAGGTTTTGCTGATTCGCTCTGGTGATTTACCAAAAAACCCATTAAATCCGTTCACCATGATAGTGAAGTTCATTTTGTGCCAATCGTTTTCTGACCTGATTGCGCGATCATAATACAAGCAAATCCAAAAAATGCATCTACAGCATAAAAGTTTTTTTTTTTCATAGAAATGCATTGTTTTGGTACACTCACAGTTGACTTAATTAGGTACAGCTGTTCAACTGCTCGGTAACACAAATATCTAATCAGCCAATCATATGGTATGTGTGCATTTAAGCATGGCGCAATGGTCAAGACGACCTGCTGAAGTTACTTTGAATGTGGCATGGTTGTTGGGCTGGTTGTACACGGGCTGGTCTGTGCATTTTAGAAGTTCCTGATCTACTAGGATTTTGACACTAGGGTTTACAGAGGCACACGAGAGAAAGAGAACATTTACATTTATGTCTTATCCTGAGCGACTTACAATTAATACAATCTTACAATCCAATGGATAAGGGCGTCTGCTAAATGCTGCAAATTCCAATGTGGTGCTGGTTTAACCGATGAACATGATCTTGCCGCTAAATCTAGCTGAATAACAGAGCATTGTCCAAACCACAGCATCTGTGGGACACTGATGGCCTAGTGGGTAAAGTACTGGACTATGGATCAGAAGAATAGACTTGTGGGTTCAGAGAACCAACTGTGGCAGAGGTAGGATTTGAACCCTGGACCTTCTGGACGTTTTGGTCCATAGTTCAGTACCTTAACCACTAAGCCATTACAGTACATTTACACCGACATTGACATTTGCGGCATTTAGCAGATGCCTTTATCCAGCGAGTGGCAGTTCTCGGGATGAAAATGCGTTCAGTAGAGAATGGCCAAACTGGTTGAAGCTGATAACCATTCGTTACAATTGAGGTATGTAGTAGAGCATCTCTGAATGCACAACACATCAAACCTTGAACACTCAAATGATAGGGTTAGAATTTGGCATAAACAAAATGGACCCAACCTGCCTAATAATCAACAGTTTAGGCTGCTGCTGCTGGTGTAATAGTGCCAGGGATATTCTTGGCACATTTTGGGCCCATTAATACCAACAGAGCAACATTTAAACAACATAGCTGTATTGTTTCTGACCTTGTCCATCACTTTTTTTTACCACAGAGTCCCATCGTCTGATGACTACCGCATCATTTACAAAACCATTTAAATAATTTACATTTAGAAACTTATTTAGTGATGATGACAATGAGTTTGCTCTACTTAAATGGTCACACAGTCACCAGCTCCAGCTGAGCACCTTTGGGATGCAACGATATAGGAAATTCACCTTATGGATGTGCAGCCGACAAATCTACAACAACGCTGCAATGCAGCACCTTGATGAATCTACAACTAAGTATTTATACTCAAGGTAAAATCATTTCACTGTAATGCTGTGTGCAGTCCTCATAGTCCTACTACACAAGCATAAATCATTTCCATTCACATGAGACCAATGGAAAATCGGCAGCAATTTCTATTTCGGTATTAAAGTTTGGTTTTGTGTTTGTTTTAGTTCAGTGTAAAAAGAAGATTTACATAAATGTCACCCAAATGTCAGAGGATACTTGGAGATTATATGCAGGTCCATGTGTATATACCCAATCTCAGTCCTGATGAATTTTGGGGGGGTAAACCAGAACCTCTATCTCCTCTTGTTAGAAATCCCTCTTCTACGTCTCCAGCTCCCTCTGTTCCCTGCACACGCTCCTTAAGCCCCGTCTACTAATTTCCAGCGCGCGCTCGCTTCACAGGTGTCTCTCGTTTCATTTGATTGGGTCTTTGTTTCTTGCGGGTATTTAAACCTTTCTCACGCACTTCTCTTCGCGAAGTATTGATCGTTCCT
>JAUZSV010053686.1:0-14993 GCA_034780495.1 Parotocinclus cesarpintoi
GCAAACAGAAGCTGTGAAAAAAGAGCGCTTCTGGTGTGCGGTGTTGCAAAACTGTGATTCTTCTAAATCTGCTTGTTTCTCGTGCTGCAATACATCAGCTTTCCACTTAGTAAAGTAGTTTTAAAATCAAAACTAATCTCCTCTAAAATCTGAATTTCCTAAAAAAAAAATCTAGGCTGCTTACCCTCTTTCTGAAAATAGCTGCTGACCTTTCAGGTGAGCCTGTCATCAAGGTGGACACCAAGATATTTGTGTCATTCAGCTCAACAACTTGTCCCATTTTGTTTATTGATCTGACTGTGGTCCATGTCTTTTTATTAAATGTACGATTTACTTTTCTTATATAGGCATTATGTTCAACAGCACTGTGCAAGGTCCTAGGCCACCATTAGATTATACTTACAAGTTTTAAAAATGGTATAATGACCATATATAATTGTTCCACTTTTTTATTAGAATACATCTTGAAAATACAGGAAATTTGTATGCAGTATTAAACGATATCAAACAAACTTAAAATAAAAAAACTTCTAAAGGCTACAGCGGCAAGTGTTTACTGTGACCTTATCTTATATTTGATTTATAGCCTTACCTGGCAGCTTCAACAAGATGCCAAGTTGAATCTTCGATAGCTTAATCATAAATAGTCATTTTGGACCAACATTTGGATCAACATTATAATATATATGTTCATTATACCATCGCTAAAACAGCAAATCTAATGGTGGCCTAGGAGTTCTGCACATAACATAAGCAATAAGTGAGTATATATGGTAAACAGCAAATAGTTTGAGGTATATATCACAGAAGAACTACTGGTGCTACAACAAGTATGAAACATAAATAATGACTAATGAGAAGTGCTGTTCTGTCTGGGACAAAAGCAATCAATCAGTAGTCTGTAGTTCCTTTTCCAACACCTGTTCAGTACTCTTCATAATCAGGCATGATCAGGATAACCATATTAATCATTAGTGCACCCTCTTCAAGTCACGTGGCATGCAAAATAACCGCAACGGTTTAGATCAAGGATTTTTCATGTCTGGTGGAAACGCTATATTTGTTTAACGTTTCAACTAAGAATGAAAATTATCTACAGTGCTTCGGGCATTCCAAGCAAGCCTGGGCTGCTTGTCTAGTGAGCAGAGCCAGTTTACAATCCAGACAACGAGACATGAAGCAAATTGAGAGATACGAACGACAGAAAGCAAGAGGAATCTGATTGACAGGGTTCGTTTGATGTAATCCTACAAAAAAAAGTTGTTAGTTATCTCGTACAGCTTCCTTTTGGGATCCAACAACTTGTCCATAGTTGGGTTCCTTCAGGCAACAATGGGAAAATTGTAAAACACAGTGGAACTAAGTGAAAACAGGCGCCTCTCTTTGGTTTCCCGATTGTTGTTTTTCTTCTTTTATCTCCCTGTGCGTCTCCAAAAAAACGAACTCACATCTTCAAATTTCTATTAGTCATTTCAGCCACTGCACAGTGTGGAGTTACTTGGCTGAAGCCTGGATCTGGGTGGTTGAATGTTATGCAGCCAGACTACTCGGCCTGGTAATTCCCGGATGGCTGCTTTGCTGCACATGGCTCATTGCTGTAGATATGACATACAGGGGAACTACGGCATGTGCTCATTGAGAAATGTGCAGATAAATTGTTACATTGCATCTTCATTTAGCAAGCTTTGTTTTGCTTGGCACTACGTATCAAACCGGTTCCCAGATTCATCTTCAATTGTAAGGCATGCGTGTGCCGCTCTGTTTGAATGGGTGTGCCTAATACATGTTCATTGTTTAGTTATTGATGGAAAGGGATTTTATGAAAGAAAAAGGGGATTTGAGAGAGGACCACCTGGACTGGCTAAAGTGATAAATGCTGTTATACTTGATAGATTGACGATGTTGTACTCTTGTAACTGGCCTTTGTATGTTACACTCACTTTCTAGGGTATAACATTTGGCACATATTTTATTACAACACCTGGGAAAAAAAGTGTTTCTTGATAAAACAGAAACTGTAAAAAGATGCCAAAAACAGTATGTGTTCTGTTGCCTTCCTCACTTGTGAGTTGTGAACTGGTTGTACTCTGTTGAATCTTTAGCTAAATCTTAAGATAAGTTATATGAAAACCTGTTTTATCGCCTTACCACTCCCAGCAGCCAAACAATGTGAGAACCACCATGGGGTAAAAAACAACATGGGGTAACAACCGTGTTCTGTGGATACAAGTCAAGCTGAGGGTCCTGGGTAGTTTATTATTGGACAGCTGCTGAGGCAGCAGACCACACGTAACTATGCTTGGAGAGAATAGCAGAAACTGAATAACACTGCCCACACTAGCTACAGGTTATCCTTATAAGCAATAGCTAACTAATTCACAAACATCAGAACAGAAAGCCCAAATCGAATCCCAGTTGTGACTTAAACAACAGTGTATGTGGCTTCCTTTTGTGGTTAGTGTTGTGTCAAAAAACATTACAGAAGGCCATGGTTTAAGAGTCATGGGAGGAAGAAAGAAGGACGTCAGTGTGCGCTTGTTTGGCATACTCATGAAGACCCTAGTCTTGGTTCCTTTGGTCTGGCTGCAGGCTGCACAGATGCAGATGGCTATGTTTGCTGTGTGAGGAATCTCCCTACTGACTGACTAATGCTGACTGATGCTGACAAAGATGGTGGATTGGTGTGCCTCCATGTTACTCCATGCATGTTCATTCTTGAAATAGAAGTCCTCCGCTTGCCAGTGAAAGGAAGCAGTCGGTGGTCACAAGTTGAAGGCTCTCGCCTCCTCTCTCGGTTTTGGGCCGTTCTCACAGTAGTGAACGTGGAGAGACTGGGGGATTGGCCAGGATTAAATAGGGGTGCAAAATGGGGGGAAAATCCAAAGAACGAAAGCGGATTGGTTGCGTGCCAGTGCTATGTCCAATCGTGTATATTCTGTCAGAACTGTATGGATGTAATTGGAAAAACACTTCATCCAAAGTCTCCAAGCAGGGGGTATATATGTTCTACCACAGTGAATACCCCGCCAACAAAATCTACCCTTCCAGAACGGCCTGTCTCTTATTTAACTTGAGCAAACACTATTATTTTTCTTCCTAATTCGTTTTTTTCTGCATCCAAATAACTTTTGACAATTGGATTTATTTTTTGGCTATTAATCACTGAGCAGGAAAAGTAATGCAGAGGGGAAACGGAGCTTGCTAATTTCTAGTTCCCACCGATGACAGTGTAGCAACTTTAGAAGCCAAGCAAAACAGGTTTTAGGCATCATTTCATTTTGCTATAAGCCATGAGTAGATCTTGCTCAGTGAGCAGCTCCCACCCTTGAGGATGTTGGGTAAATGGGAAAAGTTGAAAAAGACAAAGTTGAAAAACACAGTGAAAAACAGTGGAAAACAGTAAAACTGCAAAGAAAAATAGAGGAACAGTGTTAAGGTTAATAAAGTACAATTCAGTTACTGTTGTCTAATTTTTACTCTAATGAAGTGCAGCCTACTACGTTGCGGTTTTCAATTTATAACCAAAGTTCTATTTTAGGAGGCATTTCATATAGAAATGCTTGTGGTATTAGTTTGTTTCTCGTTTGTTCAGTGTTGCTGTATTTTTGTATTCCCGTGAGAAGTCAACAACTTTCTGTATCACGTGAGCTTTTTGGCATTGTTGGCGATGTAGGAAACACTTTACCGAATTGAAAGTAGATTGAATTTTTAAGTATTAACATAACTACTGTTTTCTGTATTTGTGTTTTCCATTAGGCATTGCCAGAGATTTGTATGGGTTTTAGAGAGAGCATAGCAGTTTAAACCTGATCACTTAACATTTTGTAGAATGTAATTAATCATCATTTTTCCATAAATGGTGCTTACAGTAAGAAAGATGTGACGTGGTTAAGTAAATATTAATGAAAAGATAAGCCCTAATAATAAACTTAATCACTTATATCCTAATCCTAAACTGAATCACGCTTATGTTTTAATTCAGTACAAGACTAGGCTTAATCCATACCCAGGAAACTGTCCAAAAGAGATGAAAACAGACCACTTAGTGAGCCAAGTAAATTCATCCCCACAGCTTACAAGCACCCCTGCCCTACCTGTTAAACATGTGTGGTCAGACATTTAGCAAAGTTCAGTAACTGTGGTGTGAGAACGGCACAATCTGAGGCACAACCTCTCAACATTCAGCTAATGAGACGTGCCATGCTAAATGTTCATCACTCAGCATCTGCTCCCAAATATTTAGAGCTTAACTTAAAACAGGGGATAAATCACCCTTGATTGTTTTGCCTTTTAATTCTAGAAATGTTAGTCAGATTAGGGGTTTGACAAAAACACTTTAGCACTTTAGACCCCTGTCCCCAGTGAGCCAAGGCATACTTTGAATTGTTCCCATTTTACCAGTGATACCTCATCTTTGAGTCACTTCAAAGACCATGTGAGATTGATTACCCTCGCTTTGTAGCGTTATATGGGCCTCGATATGCTCTCCAGGCCTTTCTGCCTCATATGGTCATAGTTTTTTTTTTCTAAAAAGTTGTCTGGGCACTGTCATTTTTAGCAGATGTTTGTGAATGTGGGCATGTGTGTGTGGATGTGGGGTGTTTGTGTGCATAGCGGGTGTGTGTAGATATTTTTACATACATATACATGAAGCTTATGTGTGATACAGATATCTAGACAGTACATTGAAACTATTTCTGTAAAATAGCATAAGCAGACAAACACTTTGTACTGCTATATATTGAGGGCAGGATATAGATAATGATTATTTTATCATTATTTTTTTTTTTGTTTTTCCCCACACACCCGCACAAAGGTGCGAGTAGCCTATTCACCTACTTACCTTTGTCAATGGGAAGCAGGAGCCAACCTGGAAATTACAAGGGAAAAGTGTTGGTAACAAAAACTAACATTACTTCTATAAGAAAATTAGAATAGAAAAATAAGAATAATAACTAGAATAAATAAATAATACACAAAACCCACACAAAAACTATACCCAGAGAGACATTTGAGCAATCCAAATGAACAAACTAACAATTCGGATACTCTACAAACATGCTTAATAGGACGCACCCCAAAGAGTACTTTTTGTCACAACTAATAATTTGTGGTCAAGCTGAACTTCAGAACTGTATTTGATTTATTGTATTATTGTGCTTCTGTTTGTGGACACCTAGACCATTGTGGTGATATTTTTACTTTTTGTAACTGCTTACGTTTTAAGCAAGGCCTTAAAACCCAAATCGCTTGAAATGCAAGAGTGTATCAATCATAAGTGGGTCTGGATAAGGGTGTCTGCTAAATGTAAATGTATGGTATTATTCCTTTTTGTGATTAATCTGCTATAGTTTGCTGTGTTCTGATTGAAAACTAGTGTATAAACAACATGCAAATTAAAGGTGCCTAAGCTTAGTTTAATGTTGTCAAAAAAAAAGTAATACAAATGTGTGTGCGTGCGTGTGTGAGTGAGTAGATAGCATTCAAGTCATTGGGGAACACAGTCCATGTGGCTTTAATGGTGTGTGCAAGACTGCTGACTCTGTAATTACAACTGACCCTCATACACAAAGTGTTTTCCCTCCTTGCAGTTCAGGTGACCTCGTCCGTGTGTAGTTAAGCAAACATGGCCTGTTTAGCACCACACTTTCTTTTATGTTTTGAATTGTGTAAGTATTAATACATGTATTTGCTGGAGATTAGCACCAGCCAAGAGCCATCTGGTCTGTGTATGTGAGCTTAGCAGAAAGAACCTGGCTGACTTGTCTCTGTGCTTGATCCAATGGTCACCCACTTCCTGTGACCTCTACCATTAAACCTTCAGCTTTCTAATTGCTTTATCAGTAAGAAAGTCTGAACATGGTGACTTGGTGTTTAGTGCCTGTTTGTCTGATTTGCAACTGTGAGTTGCAGCCACTGCCAAATGGCTAAGAGGTTGTAGATGCATTATTTTTCCGACAATGTGTCAATGGAGCAGTTCAAACTTCTGTGGTTTGGGAGCTGCACTTCTCCTATCCAGAAGACATACATGTGCTGTAATACTGCATTATTTAAGACTGTCTATTTTCTGCCTGGTTTCCCAAATGAAGAAAGAACTCAGTCTTCACTGGCGAACTGGAAGCTGGGAGTCAAAAATTCAGCCTGTATGGCAGATGGCCAATGTGGGGTTTTCTATGAGTTTCTTCAGTGGGCAAAATTAAGTCAGATAGGAGGATTACATGATATTGGGTAAGGAGGAGTGACAAATATAGACTAGTTAGTTAGTAAGGTTGAATAAGATTAGGGCATATTTGCAGTACTGTCCAAATGTCTTAGGCCACCATTAGATTAGCTATACCACTTTTTAGCAATGGCATAGTGACCTCATATAATAAATAAATATTTATTTGATGCCAACTAAAAAATAAACAAAATGTGCAGTGTTAAAAACCAAAAGATATAAGTAGGAATGACTTATATAGGCTACAGGGCATCTTACATTTTTACATTGTAAGCAATCATCTTACATTTGAGCAATTGCAGCATCTGTAAGTTGAATCTTCTACAGCCTGAAGAAGCTTGATCAGGATTGGGTTTTTTAAGGGTAGCAGCAAAGAAATTAGTTTTTTCAGAAGGGGAACATAGAGAAAAGGCAAAGATAAGGCTCACAAAGATTGGAATCAAGATCAGTGGAAATTTTAAGAAGATTATGGCCTAACAAAACCAAGTTTTAAATTTTGGTTCCATACATTCATATAATGTGTTATATATGGTCAGTATACCATTGCTAATGCAACAAATATAATAGTAGACTTTTGGACAGTACTGCATGTGTGATAAATGTTCTTGAAATTAATAACAAGCAGTGTGCCTCAGATGGATTTCACGAGTAAATAGTGGCAGCTGTGAGATTTGTGAATTACAACATTAATGTATCATAAATTTGAGAAATGTTAGTTATGCAGGCTGTTTATGTTTGTGGAATTATAGGTCTCAGCAGTGCAGAATATTTTTGACAGCGGTTATAGTTTTGTTTTGACAAAGGTTTTAGTTAATGTATTTTTTTATGTTTGCCTTACAAAGCCAAAGGCAGAGGGCTGTGTTCACGTACAAGTTAAAATGGGCATAATGAGTTTGTTGACCTGCATACAGTGTCACCCTATTCAGCAATCAGTAGGTTCTGCAATGTCTCAGTGTAATCACTGTCACCCTTAGTAGTACAGTGTCACTGGATCACTTTTAAACTTCATTTTTCCAGTGTAACCTGGGCAGAATGTGGCAAAATGGTGTGAGTTGTCACGACGCAGTTCTAGAGTCCTAAGGCTTGTTCTGACCACTGCCTATAGGGAGTTTGCATGTTCTCTGTACTGTGATTTCCTTATGCGTTGTCATTTGGCATCTCTAATGTGCGTGCCACTTGCGCCCTGTGCTGCCAAAAGAGGCCTGGCCCTTGCAAACTTAAATTGAATTAAGCAGGTATGGAAGGTCATGGTGTGGATGGGGAGGTCTGGAACCTGTCTCTGCATTCAATGGGCACAAACAAATGTATACCCTAGATCCTATATCACTAATCGATCCCAGTTAGTGTACAAAATGCTTTACATAAAACCTTACTTGTGGTGGCTGTGGCTGAGGCTCTTGACTACTAATATAAAGCTTGTGAGTTTAAATTCCTGCTCTGCCTGACCACTTCTAAGTAGGCTGTTTAACTTATATTCCTCAGCTATTTTTTAGGTCACTGTAAATGTAAATATAGTATTGGCTGAGATTGTCAGATTATACAAGAATACCTGCCTGCTTGTTCTTCTAAAAAAACACTGTTTGCAAGAGGTCTGGTTCTGGAAATCAGATCTATATATAACAAGCAGCACTGACTTGACGTTCAACAGATTGTTTCAGTTCTTGTTGCCCCAACATTGTCTATGTCTATGGCAATTAAGCAGCATGCAGAGCGGATTTGATGGTAGCATACTGATTTACCATGGGAATAGTCTGGAATGGTTTTCACTTGGTGTTGGTGTTGGAGCCACTCCATCATAAGATATTAATGCAGCTTTGACTGTAAGTTAGCATGGCTAATCTTTTGCAGAATACGAGCATCTATTCTTATTTTTAAAAAAATAAAATCAATAAAAATTATATATATATATAAACTGAGTAGCATTTCAGGACAATACCTTACAATTGAATTAGTGTACAACTGACTATATATACATACACACACACACACATATATATATACAGCTTTCCAATAATTCACATACTCATATTCAGAAAGTGATTTGGTAAAGCCTTATAGGTATTGTCCTGGAATGCTGCTCTGTTTACCCAGCTTATTATAGGAAAGCTCTGTGTGTTTAGTCTGTCTCATGTTTGGTTGACAAAGAAGATTTAAAAAAATGCCTTCTACCTCTATTATATATTCCCACAGAACCTGTGTAACAGCTGTATTCTTTAGTGCATCACAATTTGTCCCAAAATGCAAACCTCTGGCATAAAAAAATATTGTGAGCAGTGAAGGGAAGGGATAAATATTAATGGCTATAATATACATAGCAAAAGTCTTAGGCAATCATTAGATCATTAGCAATGGTATAATGCGAATAAACATTCAAATATATTCCCAGTGGATTTGACACTCCCATTTCTAATGATGTTCAGTTCAGTCTTAATGAGCTTTATAATATCTTAACCTTTTAAACCTGTTCTTGTTGTGTTTCCCTGGTTGCTATCCTTTTATAAAATCATTCCAGTTCAATATTATTTTGGACAGCAGAAGGGTCAACTTGATATTGAAGGTGAAGGTGCCAGATGCTGGTCTTGCTTTAAGAGGAGGGCATAATACATACTGTACTTGTAAGCCTAGAACAGTTTCTGATTTTTCACATTTTATTACACTGACCACACACCCCCACCCCCAAGGATTTTTAATTATATATGGTCATTATACAATTGTTTAAAATGATACATCTACCCCAATGGTGGCCTAATACTTGGACTGTACAGTACTGTATATCAAACCTTAATGTAAACTCTCACTTCAGGACACTGAAGGTCAATGGAATGTGTTATGATAGATTGTTTCATTTTTTGATTAATAATTTTTTTGGTAATTTGTTATTTCAAGCCAGAGCTGATGGAATGTTTAATAACTTATTTTTTTCCGTTTATGTAAAGCGTATGTGCTGTGCTGCGAGGCATTTCTCTAATTCAACTGGTGTGTTGGACATTTAAATGAAAGTGTAATATAACCGCAGCATGAAATCATTTGCTTATCTTAGATTGAAATATGGCGTAGTTGGCCATTAGACTTATTATTTCATAGCTTTACAGCGTTTCAAGAAAGACATTAAATACTTTTTACAGGGCTGTTTTTACAGGGATTGAAGTAGAGCTGGACAAGTTCTCTGCATGAAATGCATGTTTTTTCATAGTGTCACGGATATCATTAGGCATCAGTGCCTTTATAACTTCTTTTCACTCACTGAAACAAGTAACTGATTGGCAGTTAAGACGTATTTTTGCACCAGCATTTTTCTTTCCGGTGAAGACCGAAGAGTTTGGCGGATCAACGCGTGCGGATTGTCAGTCTTTGTTTTAAGCTCAAGGCCTCATGTTCCGTTAACTCTCCGAGTGCTTCATAGATGAGGGACATGACAGGACAGAGCCTCTAGCAATTAAAACTATCACACCACAGACCATTTCTCACTCAGAGCCCAGTAGCAGGTGTGGAGAATAACAGCAGTGCTAAGGCTTAAGACTGATTCAGACTGATGCTTGTCCTTCACACGCATACACACATGAACATTAAATTACCTGAGAAATGCCTATGGTTCCTGGACCTTAAGCAGCACAGCGGGGTTTCTCACTAAATGAGTCCACTCAGGTCGGAAGAGCTTTTGGCTGTACAGATGAAAGGCTCTTTAGGGAGCCTGTATTACCGAAATTTGCTGAGTGAAAGCTGAGCTACACAGTCAGGTAGCAAAAATTCCTCCCTTCCTCGCTGTGACTGCTCACACAATCATTAATGCAGGTGATCAAGAACATGCACCCACTTATTTAAACATACTTTGCATCCTTCAATTGGCTTCAGCAAGTAAAATAAAATCTGGCTGGATTGTTCATTTGAGAACTGTTATTTTTTCAATTTTATATTTGCAACTCATATTCTACTTAGTCCTGTTTTCTTCACAAACTGGAACTTGGATTCCAGCTGACGGTGGAAGTCAATTTTGTAGTGCATAAAACTAGATTGCAATCACATGAAGAAATGTGCGGGTGTAAAAACACTATAATCAGGGCAATTATACAGGAAATCAAATTTCCCAAATCACAACCTGGAATGTGTTTTGTCTTGAAAGTCTCTTCATTAAAAAAAATGGCAAGAAGCTCTTCTAATTTTGGCTCCTCGTATTTTATTAATGAGAAATGTAAAACTCTCAGCACTCTCCTGAAATATCCAGTGACTGCCTTTCTGCATCATGCACTATTCATGTTCTCGCTAAGGCTTTTCTGCTTGAGTGAACTCCCTGCAACAAAAGTCAGTGAATGCCAAGGGTGCAGTCTCAAGTGGCCAGCTGCACAAATCTGTGAGGATAATTAGAAAGTTAATAAAGGTACCAGACCTTACATAGACTGCTCACAAAAAATAGGGGGTATTTCATTAGAGGATATTTCATTTTAAAATATCCCCTTATTTTTGTGAGCAGTACAGTTAGGGGCAAAATTGTTGGCACGCCTAAAAAAATTCCAGAAAATAAAGTATTTATATTGCAATTACATGTTTTGTTATACACATGTTTATTTTCTGTGTGTATTGGAACAACACATAAAAACAGAAAAAAGCCAAACATAATATAATTTACACTTTATATTTGGTTGCAGACCCTTTTGAAACAATAACTGAAATTGATTGCTTCCTATAACCATCAACAAGCTTTGTGCACCTCTCAACTGAAATTTTTGACCACTCTTCTTTTGCAAACTGTTCCAGGTCTTTTATCTTTGAAGGGTGCCTTTGCCCAAAAGCAATTTTAAGATCTATCCACAGGTGTTCAATTTGATTTAGATTCAGACTAATTGCTGGCCACAGTGCTTTGTTTCCATACATTTCTGGGTGTTTGGGGGTCATTGTCCTGCCAGAAGACCAATGGCCTAGGACGCAAACCCAGCTTTCTGACCCTGGGCACTACAATGCGATTTTCAGGTTTTATCATTAGCCATTCTAAAGTTTTGCAAAGATCTAGTTTTTGACACTCACAGTCAGGTCAAAATCAGAGTAACCAAGTAGGGGAAAGTTTAAAAGGTAATGGATACAGAGAAAAGAGTCAAAATCCAAACACTAACTGCGGGCCACCAATGCTACATGAAGCATCACCAGTAATGAAATATCATATAAAGTGTCATTCTTGTACAGCGGTGCAGTGCTTTGGAAAACTTTGTTAGAAATCAACACAGCAAAGTAGCTGCTCAACAACACGAAGACCCTGAAGTATAGCTCATGAATTGTATTCACACTTCTTACTAGGAGAAGGAAAATGAAATCTTCACATTAAAATAGACATTAACACCACTGGCCAGTGGTAGTGTGGCTACTGCCCAAATATATATAAAATGCTGGAGCCGTTTCAGTTCCACAGAGAGATTCATTTGTTTCTGTTGAGCAGGTTGGGAGTTTAAATTCGAGACCTGTCAGACGACAACTGTTAGACACTTGACAAAGCCCTTGTCTCAGCTGAATGTTGCTTTAAATAACCGTGGCTGCCTAACGAGTATGGTAAATGTATATACTACATAATCCTGATACGCTTGTGCAGCAGTATTCACAATACTAAGATTAGTTTCAGAATAATGATGACAGATTATCCAGTTCTCCCTGCATGTGTGCCATTACCATCACCGATTGAATGTAAAGTGTGTTTATAGAGGTCAGTAATGATAAATGGCAAATGGAAAGGTAAAACATATCCCGTTCTTTGTGGAAGCATGACCGTTCTGCCAAAGTAACTGACAGGCTTGCAGTGCTGAAAGCAGAAGGGGGCCATGGAAGTCGAGTTTCATGTACCAGATTGCTGGATCTTGAATCTCCCCTGCTCTTCTCTTGAGAGAGGAGGAGGAATAGGTGGGGGGGATAAGTATAGAAGAGGAACTGTTGAAAGTCCCGTGAGGGGAGTTTCCTTGTTGAGGTGGAGGTCAGCCGTTTGTAAAAGCTGGAGTGTGGTTTTAGGAGCAAGGTCAAGCGTGGGCAATAAGGGATTTGACAGCAAGTAAAATGGGCGCCCTGCAGAGCTGTCTCCCAGCCGTGACCCGCAGAGACATTAGCCTAAACCTAAGTGTCAGCGTGTGTATTTGAACTATTGAGCTGCATGCTTTAGTCGCACATGCCAGGTATACAATCAGGAGAATGAGTGGTTCTCTTTAAGTTGTTTACTTTTGGCTCTAGTCAGGGCTACTCATGGTTGTTACCTCGTAAAACGTTTTTCTGTGAGGTTTTTGTTATATTTGTATTTTTCCAGTTAAACACTGCTAGGACTAACACATTATCACATGTCAAATGGTGTTCTACTATTTTCCAACTATTTCAAAATTGATTTTACCCTGCTTCTGCAGACTGTAGAAGGGTCAACTTGGTGTCCCAATGAAGATATCAAATGTGGCTACCACTGTAGCATATAAAAGCTATTTTTTTATGACCTTTTTTTAGTTAATACAGCATACAAATTGTATGCTAATAAAGAGACTGTGAAATAATTATATCTGGTCATTATACCATTGCTAGCACAATGGTATATCTGATCTAATGGTGACCTAAGACTTTTGCACAGTACTGTATATGAAAAAACTATATGGAATATAATGAACATTATTAGATTGAAATGAATCAATATGAATTATGCTGTTGGTTAGATACTATAGAATGTGCATGTTTTAAAAGCAATAAATGCTCCCAGCTACCAAATATAAACAGGCACAGTGTCTTTGTTTAACTCAAACACTTTTTTTTCAGCCAAACCTATCACCTTTGACATTTGTTTCCAATCAGAACTCAATTTCTTCTTTTTTTCCAGTTCAGAACTCTTCAATAATGGAGTTAACCTTTTGATGTGTCCCTTCGATCCTCACATACTATGGTTCAATTCTGAGGACCAATCTGACGTTGGTTTCTGCTCACCAATTTACTCAGCCCTAAGCCAACCATATTACTCTTGAAGGCCAAGAACGGCTCTTTCCTGTCCTTTGTGTTTCTCTTCCAACCTCTCTCTTTGATAAGTGACATTATTGTTCTTCAATTATGCCATACCAACAGTGGACACAGTAGCCAAAGTTGGGGGTTTACTCAGATTTCACATCTTAAAGGGCGAATTTCCAGTCCTGTCCTGGAATCTTAAAAGAATGAGGACGTTTTTTGTACTGAACAGTCAGGCGGCAGTGTAACAAATTCACTCCTTAATGTTTTCATAAAGTGGTTCTTAGAGAAGGTGGTTTTAATTATTCCAGTAATTTTGATCAGCATTACTGTCAGCCAAACATGCTATGTAGCTGGGTCACTTGTGGCCAGGCGTTGACTGTAAATTTGACCGAATGTAATCCGAGTCCTTCAATTAATTTTCTCCTGGTGTATAACTGTCAGGGAGGATTAATCTGATGTTTCGCTGAGCTGCTGTGAATTTCACATGGGCTGTTTTCATTTCTGCCTGCAGCTGACTTATAGGACCTGGCTGAGGTGTGTGTTTGAAGCTCTGTGTTCTCTGGCTGTTACAAAGCTAAAGGTTCATTTAGTTTCAAGTGTTAGTTGTATTGTTTAGGAACATGAGGAAAAGTTGTGCTTTTGTCACTCAGTGGGCATGGGGTGGCTGTTGTCCAGAAAGGGACGTTATGATCATAGTAAAGAAGTGACCCTCAGTTTGAGGAGGACTGTGTGTGTGGCTCTGAAGATAGCTCAACTCATGGTTGTCTCCACTATCTAAAATACAGAGAATGTGGCTTTAGGGAGACCCATAGTTTGACAGCAACAACCATTCTATCACAAGCATGTCTATGTGAACGCTATGGTGTACCTCTTCGTACTAAAATGTTTAGTCAATTCGATTTTGGTAAATATCCAGACAAATAATTTTTCTCAGTATTCTCAGTATCTGTATTCTCTTTATCGGACCTTTTCCGTAGCCGCACCAAAACTTTGGAATTGTCTTCCAATTCATATTAAAGAATCCATTACCATGTAGTGCTTTAAATCAAATTTTAAAATATCTTTTTTTCTCAGGCATTTGAGTCATTTAAAAAAATTATATATTTGGTGATTTGCATGGGATTTTTTTATATTATAATGGTTTATGATTTTATTGTTTTATTGTCCTACGTCTCCATGTTAATTTAATTTACTCTTTTCTTGGGCAGCATTTTGGCTGACACTAGTTTTCTTTTAAACTGGTTTTATAAAAAAAAGGTGACTTGACTTGACCTATATATTGTCACACTCCCAAAACCAATTAATGCATGTTTCCAGTAGCTATGTGGTGTTGGAAGTTGTGGGTTGAGCTGCACTACACCCAGAGACTTTCATCCAGCAAGAACTGCCACATACTTGTCTATTTTTGTATTTTCTTAAGGCTTTTATTCACATGTTGCACTTAATTTGCATTGCTATGCAAAGGCATTTAGGTCAACATCAGATTTGTTGTTTTAGCTATGGTATAACGACAATACAAAACATGTTAATGATGGCTGGATCCAAAATTTTTTTATTTGGATTTGTCAATACTTTTTTTCAGATTTTCATTCTAATCTTTGTGAGCTTTAGCATATTTTCTGTAGCATAACGTAGCATCCTGTTGAAGCTTCCTGATGCTGCTATTACTCAAGCATGAGGGGGTAGCTGCCAGGCAATTATTTCTAGACATTCAAGACCCACTCTTATCTCTTTGATATGGGGAGAGACCTATATATATATGGATGGATGGAATTTATATGTATTAGAAATATAAATATATATATATATATATATATATATATAT
>JAUZSV010053796.1:0-14992 GCA_034780495.1 Parotocinclus cesarpintoi
AAACTGGACTGTAGTGTTGGAAACATTCACTTAATAGTTTAAAAAAAGGAGCACCAAGCCAAATAAACCAAACTGCTAGCATAGAGGAACCAAAACAGATTTAAACTTCAGAACAAACAATAGAAAACAGTGACAGTGTCGTGGCTTTAACACCATGTGTCAACAAAATATGAACATAAAGTTACATTTGCTCACCTGTAACATATAGATAATGTTTATTATAACACATTGTTATTTTTTCTTGCTGCGTCTAAGTTTCTATGGGATTGTTGAACTTTCACGAGTTTTCCTGAGAGCAACATTCATAGATCACATCTGCCATCTAGTGGTCATTTATATAATCTGCTACTGAAACTGCAGAAAAGAAAGTTCTTCCTGGATATACTGTCATTTACAGGTGCTATGAAATTGGTTTATGTATTTATAACCTCGGGGTTGGACTATTGTTATGCTGTACTGAATGGATACTCTAGTAAATCAATTAAGTAAAATAGTTAGTTCAAGCAGTTTTATTGTAGCTCATTCAGATTTTCTTAACTCTGTGCTGGTTACTTGTTATATTTGCATGAATTACAACACCTAATATGTGTTGACGGATTTCCAGTTTTGGCTCTAGCTGCGTGAGGTTTGCATGTTGCTACTGTGCCAGCATGCATTTCTATGCAGACATGAAATTGTGTTTAGCAGGTTCGAAAATGAATGAATGAATGAACAACAAAAAGAGTGTAGCACCACTGCCTCACAGCAAGAAGGTCCTAGGTTCATGAGGAAGACATGCAGACTACACACAGGAAAAACCGAGGCCGCTCCACCCTGGGATCGAACCTGGGATCAAATGGATTACTTGGAATATGTCAATAAAGAGCAACGAGTACCACCAACCAGACAAGTTCTTGCTGACAGAAGTGACCCTTTGCGGCTTTTTAATAACATTTATTTTCAAGATCATTTTATAATGCATTAAGTAGATGCCATGCAGATTATCTAAGATGCTTTCAGTTTCAGGGAGAGCATCACTCCTGTACTCGCCTCTCTGCACTGGTTACCTATAAGATTTCGCATAGAATTTAAGATGCTACTGCTTGTTTTTAAGGCTTTGCATGGTATGGCTCCTAGCTATCTATCTGATATGCTCTCTTTTTGTTTCTCCTCTCGGGCACTGCTTTCTTCAAACCAGCTGTTTTTAGCCGTCCCACGGTCCCGGTTGAAGTTTAAAGGGGATCAGGCATTCTCAGTCGCTGCACCTAAACTCTGGAACAGCCTTCCCTTTCACATTAAATCCTCTCTTACACTCGACATTTTTAAAACTAATTTAAAAACTCATTTATTCACTCTGGCGTTTGAATCCCTTTAGAGATTTTGTATGACTTTGTTTGACTTAGTGGCTTTGTTTGAGCTTGGCTACTTTTTATTTGTATTGATTATGTATGTATGTATGTATGTATATGAATGTGTGTATGTATGTATATGTGTGTAATTATTTTAATTAATTCCCTACACCTGCCTAGTGTGTGTATTTCCACCCCTGACGTAACAGAATACGTCAGCAAACATGGAAACAGCAGGTACACCCTCACTCGTTAAAGTCCTTGCCAACCAAGCCCGATCACCATCGAGCGACCACCTTTGATGCCAACATCAGCACATCAATCGTTCTTCCATCTCATGCCCGAAACGATATGACAGGAACCTGAAAACAGGCCAGGGTTTCCTTCTCCAGTGTACCCTGTACTTTGCTGATCAAGATGACCTCGCTGATAGCCTGATGATCGCACACATGATCAGAAGAGACAAAAAAGAAGTTTTTGTCTCTAGGCTCTTGGCTCAATATCCTCCTTACCCAGTCCCAAAAAAAGTCCAAAAGTCTTGGTTCATAAACAGAACCTGAAGGAATCTGGAGAACATCCAAGCTATTGCTGAGGCAGCCCTCCAGTCTGTACGAATCGTTTGATGAATTTAGATTCTGGTTACCGATTACTTTATCCTGTTTTCCTTGACTCTGATTTTGTCTTTTTCTGTCAGGACTGTTTGCTGATCACCTGAACCCTGCCCTGTTTTTCGTTTAGGAGATTGACAACCAGTTTGCCTAGTTTAATAAATACCAGCGGCTGATTCCATTGTTTCCACACCAGATGTCACAGCGTACATATATCCTTCATGGATTTTTTAAAAAGTAACACAAACAAAAGAATTCACTAATTTGAAAAAATGTGTTTGTTTTGCTTAATTGTATATTTAACTTCACATGGGCATCAGTGGATACAACAGGGCAGGAAAGTTATATTGATTCTAGTTATTCACATTTACCCTAGTGCAATTTAGAGTGACCAAAAAGTTCAGGATCAAACCGGAATCTCTGGAGGAGATGGATGGATTGTTTGACATGGCTGGGTATCGTCTTTTGGGTTTGTTTCCACAGACCTGGTCGCTTGTTTCTTAAGTGAGATCAAAACTGTATGTAAAGAGAGCGAGTGTTTTTGAGAGGAGCTGGGTGGGGCGGTGTTACCATATACAGTCCTCCATCTCCTTTCATATTGGGACTATGTGGTTTCCTTTGAGATGTATGAACTCTGAAACTTACTGCTCATCCACTTTTTAGTGATACCACTCACAGTTGGCCGTGGAAGGTCAAGGAGGGAAGAACTTTTATTAATAGACTTGTTACAATCCTATAACAGTACCACATGCAAATTCTTTTTGTCATTCAAAGTCTTTTTGTTGACTTTTGCCATCTTGCTTTTGCTGCTTGCCACATTTCTTCTCAAGTTGGTGGTGAAAAAAGCATACCGCTTAAATGTCTATCAATCACATGGAATTTGGAGTAATAAGTCATGCAAGGTGTTACCCTTTCGACTCAGTGAACCATGGAATTTCACCTAGCATGGCAAAACAATCTGGACCAAGTGTTAAACAGCAGATATCACTATCAGTATTAAAATGTGATAACAGCAGACAAGAATGATTATTTTATTCAGTAACACACTCAGGAATATTTCTACATCTTTATTAAATAAATTCATAAACTAGTCGCAGGCTTAACATCCCCATTAACCTATTAATGATTAATTATCCAACCGTCATGAGAAAAGCAATACACTGGTTATACAATATAAATATGTAGCCCTGTTCTAATCACTGTTCCATTAATAGTTGCAAATAGAAAATGTTCCTGACATCTTGACTACATGCTCTGTGTGTCTATGGGTAGTTTGAGCTTTCTATGACCAATAAAGTCACTAATAAACACATTTGTGTCACACAGGGGCATCCCTGGTCTGTTTGCACTACCACTGATGAAATTAGATAGACAGTACCATAACTCTCTTTCCCACTCCCTCTATTTCCCTCTGTGAAAAATGTGACAAGATGGAGAGTTTACCTTCTGGCATTCTCAGCACTGGGAAACGTTTTCTGGATACAGACTCAGCCCAAACCAACCATGTGGAGTTGGAGGCCTACTCTTAAATATCGGAATGCTTAACACCCTGCAAACCTAAGGCACAATCTGAACAATAGACAAACTTCACTCTGCAAGAAATGGGATTCGAACCTGAGAAGCTCAGCAGTGGGAACCAGTGCTCTACCAAGCTGAACCACTCTGGTTCGTATGCTGCCCTCTGGCAAGACAGGTTTGTTTGTTAAAGTGTGCATTCATTCCAAAAGGCAAAAAAATCCTGGTTCACTTCTGCATCCAACCAGCCAATATGCATAAGCTAAATGTTTGTCAAATCTGAGGGTCTCAGATTGAATCATGTTATGGCTGCTTGTCTCATTGCTGACTCTTTGTTGTTGGTGTTCTGGGTAAGGGTTGAGTTTTGATACTATCAATCTTTTGTGTCTTTCTTGGATCCCTCGATCAAAGGGATGGGTCTGTGTTAGTGCAGTCAGATGTAGCAGCACAAGCAATTAGTGTAAATCAATGCAACTATCATGGCAAAAAAGTTGGATCTCAGAAAAAACAACTGAATTGAGTAATAAGTGCTACATGTAGCCTGACTAGGATTAAACAAAGATACCATGAGATAGCAGGAAGTAAAATATGTGGATCTTCATGGTTGCCTGCTATAAGATTCTTAAAAAGTCATATCAGTGAATTCATTCATTGGTTAATGATTTCAAAGAGATATGTGACATCAATAATCACGTCTTGTGGAAGACACTTTGGTGATAGGACTTGTCTCCATGGCAGGATAAGGTACAGTCTTATGAAAATAAGTTACTCAGTTACAATACAAGTTGTAAACAATGCTTTTTGCAACCCCCGACTGCCAAGCAGGATCCTCCACAAATTCACTTATTTGGTTGGCCACTGTTATCCCTCTTTAAGAACTTCTTGTTCTGGAGCTCAGACAGTGACAGAGACACAGAGCAGCGAGATGGATTTTCCATCCTGTAAACAATGCTGTCCTTTATGGCCTCTTTAATCACCTGTGGTAGTCATGGAAAGATTTTTAACATATGTTTAGCATAGCTAGAACTGCATTCAGAAGCAACATATTATTTGGGTTAAGCAGTGACTACTCCCACACACTTTTTCATTAACTATATTAGCATAACACTGCACATTGCACATTTCCCAATCTGAACTCCCAAAATATGAAATAAATATAACA
This sequence comes from Parotocinclus cesarpintoi, assembly GCA_034780495.1. Classification (NCBI taxonomy): domain Eukaryota; kingdom Metazoa; phylum Chordata; class Actinopteri; order Siluriformes; family Loricariidae; genus Parotocinclus; species Parotocinclus cesarpintoi. Next base: position 4,614 of record JAUZSV010053796.1, read on the forward strand.
TTGTTTTATAATTTTATTGATTTTAACTGATTTTACCCTCTAACTTGGTACCCAAACTACAACCCCAAAGCAGAAACATTTGTAACATATGAAAAATCAAAGGAAAAATCCAGCAGTATGTCTTACATTAACTTTTAATTTAACAATAAACATATATTTCTGCATTCCATGGATTTGCATATTTATCCATCTACAGTGCATAATATTATTATATGATTTAAGTAATCTAGAAGAATCTTCGTGCATAAGGGGCAATGATAAGCTTAAGCTTGACACCCCTGAGCTCTGATCCCTCAGGTGTCACTGCGTCTAAAATATAATTAATAATTACATATATAACCATGTGATATAACCACATGGTTAAGGGATTGCTTTGGCAAACCTTTGTTAAGCACTGCAATATAAAGGTATTTCACAAATGCCACTTAAAACTTTACAAATTTACTTTAAAATTTAAGCATGCTTCCAAAGGCAAAATCAAAAACAGACAATCCTGACTGTTGAGACTAGTCTACAGCCAAACTTATTCAGACATCTTTAGAAAGTGTTCAACCTAACTAATTTTAATGTATTATTCTGCCTAAAGAAAAAAGCTGCCAATGGATGTTGACTTTCTTGTTGACCATTACCCAGATAAACATCACCTGCTATGCTTAAATCCAGTAAGTATTCAAATGTATTCATCTTGGAGTTAGAGAATATGCCTAAAAATTATAGTATGGTCAAAATACTCACTTGCATAATAATTGTGCACACAGTATACTACCATTGCTAAGCTATTACTTTAATTATGAGGTTACATGATTTATTATTATTATTATTATTATTAGTAGTAGCAGTATTAGTATTACCATAATGCTATTATATTAGTTTTATTATACAAATACTTATTAGTATTATTATTACTGGGCCTACATTTTTACCCTCATCATGTGTGTTTAGACGTTTATATAGTAATGCTGACATCATGTCACAGGTTCAAATCCCATTTTTAATTGTTAGAAACTAAACTGTGGTTGAGTTGTTTGATATAAAAGTTTGACATGGGAGGGATTTGCTGCATTTCTTCTGTACTAATAGCCAATGCCTGATTTTTTGTGATTGCCTCCTCTTCCTGTCCTGTGCTTGTTATAATGGTGATAATGGCAGTAGACTGCAATCCACATGTTTTTTTTACCCCTACCTACACCCTCACTTTGATTTATTCACTAAGTTATTATGAGCAAATCATATTTACTGTTGTGTTTACTGCTTAAATAAACAGTTTAGTCAGTCTGAATCAAAAGGCTCTGCAAAGTTCAAAGTTTTATCGTGCTGATTATTACAACTGCACTAGTGTGTCTGCTGAGCACTATAATTAAAACAAAAGTCACAATCTAATTACACAAAGTAATATGGGTAGAGATTCATTTAGCAGAACCTTTTATTAGCACTGACTCTACAAATGGTTTAGTCAGAACTATTCCAATCATGGCAAGAACATCTAAGGAACATCATGATATGGCAGGAGTGCACTCTCACCTCTATGTTGTTAAGAGTGTTGAACTCCATGAGGTCATGCAGCTGAGTGAAGGCCTTGTTGGGATACTGGAAATTAAATGTTGAAAATGGTGACTGAGGATCATCAAAGATGTCGAAGTCAGCAAACTCTTTCTCAACCTCAGTCTCTAGAGCAACTCCTTAAGAACAAACACAGCTTTACTTAAAATTAGGTTAGTAAAACAAAAATGAGCTGTATGTAACCTATTTTTCAAAATTGGTACCATTGCTAATTGAAAGCAACTCAATGCAACATCAAACAGAATTTAATTGAGTAAAAGTGTATTTTTCAATCACAAATCAGAAAAAATGTGGGACAAGATAGAAAATTTAGAAGTGCTTCTTAAATTCACTTTGCTTTTACTGATATATTTCCTTTTTTATCAGATCATCTTTATTTTAATTGTTAATTTGCATCCATTCCTGCATTTCAGCTCTGCAAGACATTACAAAGTTGGGAAGGTAAAGTATTTACCACTTTATAATGTTGCCATTCATACTCAGCACATAAAAGATGTTTTGAGAAAACCAATCGATGGAGTATTTCAGGTTTTATTCACTTATAACTTTTCTGCATTATTGCTGCCATCACAGAAGTGTAAACGACCTTTTCTTCTTTGGTCAGAATCCATTTCTTTCAATAAAAAACCTGGAATGCTATTTTTTACCAAAATGCATTCAAACAAAGGATGTTTATTATCAACTGAAGTCAGCTGACCAGACAAAATATAATAATTTTTAAAATTATGATAAAGTTTTAAACGATTAATATCTTAAAACTGTCTGCAATGTTATATATGTAAATGTACGACACATTGTGTTTCTTCATTTGGCCTTTCCATACTGTCCCAAGTTGTTTCTGGTTTGTGCTTGTATTTCCATAATATAATTACTGATACTCAGATATATGAATATAGTCTAGAACTGTACATGCTTGGGTGCTCTTTAGTACTTATATATTTTGCTTTCTCTCACTCTATTTCTGATTTATGTTTGCCTGGCAACCTCCCAAGCCTCTGTCAGGTTAGTTGCACTCTACACAGTCTGTTCTCATAGTAGAATTTGCATGTCTCTTTCTTTCTCTCTCCACACACATACACACACACAAACACACACAAACACACACAGACTCACACAGACTCACACACACACGCGCACACACGCGCGCACACACGCGCACACACACGCGCACACACACGCGCACACACACACACACACACATTGGATGGAGAGTTCTACATCGCTGACTGCACAAGAGCTTTGAAAAGTTAGGTATAGTAATAGTAGTATACATAGTTCCTGTCTCTTATTCACATATTCACATATTCATACACACACACACACACACACACACATAGGATGGAGAGTTCTACATCGCTGACTGCACAAGAGTTTTGGAAAGTTATGTAGTATAGTAATAGTAGTATACATAGTTCCTGTCTCTTATTCACATATTCACATATTTACACACACACACACGCACGCACGCACGCACGCACGCACACACACCTGGGGCTTTGAACTTCCTGAAGTCTATGTTAACCAAGACAAAATGAATGACGGTAGGACAATTTTTGTCTCCCTTTTTGGGCTTAAAGACATAGCACTCCTTCATCCCTTCACGGTCAAACACTTTTGGATCAATTTTGGGAAATGGAAGCTTGTGCATGCGCGCCCATTTCTCTGCTAACAAGAGCTCCTGTAGAAAAAAAAACAGAGCACCACTTAACATTTTATTGTAAATTATTTTAAAAAAACAACTACAAAACACTACTCAAACAGCTACAATTACTGATTTGACCTATCTGACATATTTGCTTACATTCTAATAAGCATGCTGAATCCATCCTGCAGGTCCATTTCAGCTTCTCAACAAAACCCACTATTAACTACTATCAGGAAAAATGACCTAACATCACATCTGTCTGAGCTATACATTGTTGCATTTGATTTTCACAAAATTATATTTCATTAGGGGATACTTAGGGGAACCCACACATTAGTACAGCAGTGTACTTACTATTATGGTTGATTTGATTTTTACTTGTAATTGTTTTATATACAGGTATGTGCCACATAACATCCACTGAGACAACATTTGTTCACTTATAACCAAAAATCGTATTATCCTTATTATAATGGTACTTAACTTGCAGATTAGTTTCTATTTGAGTATTAGTGTCTGTTTGTGACAGAAAATGATGCACAGCTGTGGAGGAACAAGTAGGATGGGTGTGCTTTTGCAGTGCAGCCAACAGTGTGTTCTCAGCATCTGCATGCTTCCCTCTCTATTCTACAATAAGTACTTGCATCATATATGCAACAGCAAAATGTGAAAAAAATATACAAATAGAACGCCAATACACTGGCATCAATGCTGACATTAAATATATCAGTATATGGGAAACACTGCAGTATCAGTACTGGCAATAACACACGTAGCATTGCTATATAATATGTTGTATTCAAGCGCATACATGTAAAACGCTGTTTGGAAAACATCCAGATAACATGCAATTTTCCCAAAAAATATTGTGGACACATATGTGTAGTCTGGTTTAATTTTTAATTAAAAAGGTTTCAAGGAGGTTTTGATATTATCTTTACAAATAAATGCATTAATGTACACTGCAATGCCACAATGTAGTAATTCTGTTTTTAATTGAGTATAGTATATTATCTCGTTTCAGTTTACTAGAATTTACTATTTAAGTTTCTGTAATATTATTATAAATAAAAATATGTACAGAGCTTACAAATGGCTTCACTTTCAACAGTACAAAAGTGATTCTCTTGGCAATTGAAAATAACTTGCTTTAGTTATTATAATATTATTTTCGGACTATTTAAAAGGTTTTTAGAAATTTGTTGCTACATCTGAGTTATATCTAACCACTCATTTGAAATTCCTTAGAATGCAATCATTCACTTGTTAAGGCTTCCTTACAAACAATGTATACAGATATGCACCATTCAATAAACACGGATCAAAGTCTGTATGATTTTGCATTCAGTTTTCTTGTGAAAATAATATTTATATTTATATTACAGTAGCATAAAAACACTATGTGACTCTGGTAATGTATGTGGGGGTATTGTGTTTGTTAAATGAGACATACTTCTAATAATATTCAAGCTGAATTTTCCTATATTTTAATCACTGTCATTACCAAGTGCAATTCATAAGCTTGAAAAGTTTGATGAGTGTTTTGGACCTGTGTTTTTTTTGTATTCCAGTTTTAAATAAGCACCTTAAATGGCGGACTAGAGTCACTAGGACGGGCTGAGAAGTCAAAGGATATAATGAGGTCAACACCCCTCTGGGGTCTCAAGATCAAAGGATAAGGGAGGTTAAAGGTAAGGCCACTGTCCACAACATGGATCTTCTTGCTCTTTACATCTAGTGGCTCGTAGATGCGGTCAAACTCGTCTGGGTCTGGTACGACAAGAGCAAGAGGGTGAGACAGAGAGAGAGAGGAAGAGAGCGAGAGAGATAGGGCAGGAAGGGGAGAGAGAGAGAGTGGGTTACTAAAAGTAGCACTTAGCATTGTTTCAATGCAGACTGCACAGTTTTTAACATTCAACAGCAGAAATTTAACGTCAAGCTACTATCATCTAATACCTGTTACAATGTCAGCCTCCTCCTCAGGCAGACATGAGTTCAGAACATTACTGAAGGGCGAGAAGGGAATGCTAGTGTTTAGGTTAAGGCCCAGCATGAAGTTGTGCACTTTTCCAGCTCTCCCCTCACGTGTGTTGAACAGAGCAGAGTCACTGAACAGTGAAGTGACCATGCGCTGCATCCAGCTAGCCTGGGCATGCTGACTGTCATCCTGTGTGCCAACTAGGAATCACAAAGAACAGCTTAAAGGTAAGCTTTAAATGCCAAAGTAGTAACCCAAACATCCCTCTATGTATCCCTCTGTGTACCATAAATAGTACAGTTCCCTACCTTTGCTTGGCTCTTCATCATTGTCTAAGCTATCTTCTCCAACAATATGCTCTGGCTTTATTCTTTCTGTCAGGAACGCACAGAGAAACAGTGAATGTTTTAACCACAGTTTCACACCATAATTCCATACTAATTCTCTGTGTAGAGGTAAGCAGTTTAATGATTGTTTGAGCATTGTTCATTTACGTCAACAACTGAGATCTTAACAGCTCACATAAATTACAGATGAAAATATGTTTTTTAACAGTTAGCAGTTTTACACAGCCAAGCAACGTGATGTGGTTCCATGAGCAGAGGCGGGAGTTTAAGAGCAGAAGTCTGCCTTTTGTGTATAGAGACTATTCTAACTCGGTTGATGTGTTTTTTTTGTGTGTTACATGTGTTTTGTAGATGAATTTCCAAAACTTATTTGTAAATTTGCTGTAAATGGTGTTCATAAGAGTATGTGTCTGTCCTATTGTTAATAGTACTCCTTTGTTTGTTCCACCACTACATGTACTCTCTTATTTATTACTACACTTCTCACAGAAAATAGTGGATATTTCATTAAGAGGGAATTTCATTTTTCGAGCAGAGTATAAACTGAGTCATATTCACTCAGTGAGTCTTTGTTTCATCTGCTCGATCTTCTGTTTTTTTCACAATACTGTCTATCGGTGCATTTTATGCTTCTGACAAACAAATATATCTGAGGCCAGACTTTTTTAATTGCTTGTTTTTCAAATGTCCCTATTTAAGAATCCACTGAGGAGGGAGGAAAAAAAATAAAAATAAATCTTTATTTTTCAGCACTTTTCAATTTCTCAAGGACTATGTGAAATCAATACAAGGAAGGAGGAAGAAAAAAAATACATTTTTATTTAAAAATAAAATTCATTTAACCTACAATTAAATTAAAGTGAATCTGGAAAAAAAAATTAACAGAAGAAAACCGTTGGCTCTCCACCAGAGGGCGAGGGAAATTAAAAAAATAAAATAAAAAATAAATATAAAATTAGGATTAGGTGTTTAACAATGTGATACAAAACCTGATGGACACTATTCATCTCCCCACTGTAGGAGCTGGAATGTGACACACTTGGTTACTGCCATGATTTCCAGGCAGTTCCAGGCTGTGGAATCAGCTGCAGAGTTTCAAATATTGAGGAACTTCTGCAAAACAACTTGGAGACAGAAACAGAGCCAGAAAAATGCTTGCCTCACCTCACTCTTGTGGGAGCCACATTGGATGAGAGTGTGGTCACAGATGGAGACGTCCCTATTGGTAAGTTTCCACTGCCCTCTAGTGCATGGCCTGACTGTGTGTCATGGTAGAATTACTGCATTTTAATCATTCATTTATGTCCTTTCTTATCCACTTCATACTTTACGTTCTTATTTAACAACTAGGCTATGATTGTATTGTGTTATACGTATGTGTTCATCCAGAGTGCCCCTCGTACTCTGTCCTGATTGGGAACAGGCAGTGGATGGAAAGGAATGGTCTACACGTCACAGCCGATGTGGATGAAGCCATGAGGAGCCATGAGACAAAGGGTCAAACTGCCATCCTGGTGGCCATCAATGGTACAATCCAGCCTCAAAGATATTTTTCTACGTACATGACTGCCTGTTAAAACTCCCAGCTGACTTTTTCTTTCTCTATCTCAGGCGTACTGTGTGCTATGTTGGCCATAGCTGACACGGTAAAAACTGGGGCAGCTCTGGCTGTGCACACTTTGAACAGGATGGGGATTGATGTTGTCATGATCACCGGAGATAACCGACGCACTGCCAATGCCATTGCTTCACAGGTGCACACACACGCACTCACACGCTGCCGGTCACACTCATTAAAACGGCCACACGTATAAAGGATTCTGAGCTACTTCTTTGTGCAGTTGTACATCTGGGTCTTCTGCCTCTTTTTCTAACCTGGTTAGATTTAAATTGTCATTCACTTTAGACATCTAGGTGACACCTTTCTTTGAAAACTTCAGTTTTTGTCTGATGGAACTCATAAAACAATAGCCTTACACGTTACTTGCAAAATAGGTGACATTACCATAGGTGACATTTCCAAATCATAAGGTTTTATCGAATTACTAATTAGCATTTGTTGCATTATGACTCTGGAGGGAGAATTCGAGGTTTTAGGTGCTGATAGTCAGCTGTTGGTGCAACTGGCTATGCCTGAGGGAGCGGAGGATGGACACTTAAATTATCACTAGTACTGCAACACTGATTAACACTTTTTTCAAGAGACATGATCTCACAAGTAGAGTTTAGACCACAAAAGGGGGAAGATGGGGAACCCATTATCCTTTTGCTGAGATCAGACAATAAGAATAATTAATTAAGAGTAGGAAGTATAATTAGAGCAAATTTAGCAGTAATTGTGTGTAAGAGAGCAAATGTTTGATGGAACAATTTGGATAAAAATTCTGTCGGTTAACCAATAGCGGTTGGTCACTGAGGGAAAAAAAAGTTATTTGTTATATGACACGTTAGTTTAACAAAGGTATCCATTATTTCCAAAATGAGGAAACCTGAAAGTGTTTCCCAACCTCTGATATACAAGTTGTCAACTGCAGGTTGGTATCAGGAAGGTGTTTGCTGAGGTCTTGCCCTCCCACAAGGTGGCTAAAGTGCAGGAGCTTCAGGAAAAAGGGCTGAAGGTGGCCATGGTGGGTGACGGAGTCAACGACTCTCCTGCACTCGCACATGCTGACTTGGGCATTGCCATTGGCACAGGAACAGATGTGGCTATAGAGGCGGCAGACATCGTCCTGATACGAGTGAGTCTGACTCCAGGTGTCCCTTTGTGTTCCAACATTATTCACTCATTGTGTAAGTGACAAACGTCACAATATGCTCTCCACATTTGATCACTGAGCTTTACAATCAGCTGGTAACAGGACGGGGCCACTTTACCCCGATCAGTTATCACTGAGTTATCACTGAATCTATGAACGTGAACTTGAACTGTGATTGTGAATCATGTGATTTCTCAAACTAATTGCTAGAATATATAAATCATTATTAGACAGTCAAACAATTACACTAATAAATAAATAATTGTGATATTTATTTTAAATTGAACTTTATTTTCACTGGGCTCTTAATACAGAATGACTTGATGGATGTGGTGGCCAGTATTGAGCTCTCTAAGAAGACGGTAAAGAGAATCCGGATCAACTTTATGTTCGCTCTCATTTACAACCTGCTGGGAATCCCAATCGCAGCAGGTGAGATCACATATAGCCTTAACTTTTGGAGTCGAGACGTTAAGCAAATCTTTGCTGGGAACAAATTTAAACATGACATGTCTGCACGTTTTAATGCTTACATTAGAAAAAAAAATATATCACTAGTGATTTTGTAATAGATATGATTTTGTGATAGATATATGCCAGACTATTTGCATATTTATTTTAAAAGCAGCCACTATTTAAATTGCAATATATGCTATTTGTGTCCTGATGTAACTAACAAAACGGCAATGTATACTAGCTGTTCCTTGATGTAATTTGCAAAGCAACAATATATACAGTATACTGTTTACACCCAATATTAAGGTTTTCTAAATGTCACATTTTTGTCTAAAATGCAGTTTTAAATACTTTGCAAGGCTTTAAACAATGAAGCATGCAAATCATAAGGCAAATTCAACTCACCCTTCTCCAAAGCTTTTTTTTTTTATTCAAAACTGGTACCTTTTCTGAAACTCTTCCCTGTAACAAAGCATCCATTGTTAGAAACCTGCATTATGGGTGCACACGGATGCAACTGGATACTCCATAGGTATAATCTGACAAATTTAGCTCTCAAAACTGACATGGATAAATAAAGAAGGGAAAACCAAACTAAGGCTGCCAGACAAAGTAACAAACACTCCTCCTCTTCTGTGTGTATTTTCATGCCATTGCACAGGCCTTTAGGCAGGTAGCCTCACCTGGTCCTCTAGAAAGAACCAATCTGCTCTCACTATTTCAAGCAGTTGCATATGTTCTACATTAGATTGGGTAAGGTAGTTAAAGTAGTGAGAGCCAAGAGGGAAAATAAAAACATGGCCAAAAGGACAGAAGTAGAAGTTTTTTAAGGTTCTCTGAAACACATAACACGACATAAAACTGAGATTGTGGTCTGAATAAAATGAAGGTCTGGAACTAATGAAGCCAGAACTGGTACTGGAAGAACATATTAGTCTGTGAACTGGATCCGGTACCACTGTGCCTGATGCTAACCTGGAAGCTAAAATCTAAATAAACTTTTCTGTCTCACATTTTATATCTTATTAATATTTGTGTGCAAAACAAACCAATTTACATATTGTTTTTTAATTTTGGGGCCAAACTATTTCTAGCAAGGGTTTTCTACATATCTGTGTCTTGATGTTGCAGTGCTATAAGGTCCATGTTTGCGTGTGTATTTACATACAGGTGTATTTATGCCCGTTGGCTTGGTGCTCCAGCCCTGGATGGGTTCAGCAGCCATGGCTGCTTCCTCTGTCTCAGTGGTGCTTTCCTCATTACTGCTGCGGTGGTGAGTGAAATACACAATGCTACTAAATCATTTAATTGTACATTCAACTCAGTACTTGTACAGATAAGCCAAAAACCTTATGCAGGTAAGAGTAATCACCTAAATCATATAACCAAAAGTCTGTGGACACCCAAAAAATGGACCACCTTTCATGCTCCAAAAGCCTTTCCTTTTGAGAAAGCTTTCCTGTAGATTGAGTAAGGTTGGTTGAGAAGGTTGAGTGAAGGCCAAGGTTGTGCAAGCAACCAAATTCTCTATCAAAGTGAGAAACCCATTTCATTATAGACTTTTATGAGGGCAGGACAGTAAGTTGATTACCTGACTTGTTAGAAACCTATTAAAAGCATCATATTGAGAGATGTAG
>JAUZSV010053905.1:0-14991 GCA_034780495.1 Parotocinclus cesarpintoi
AATTTGGAATAAGGCTGTAACGTAACAAAATGTGGAAAAAGTGAAGCGCTGTGAATACTTTCCGGATGCACTGTATGACATTAACATTGCAAGGTCAGATCCAGGTTCAATTACAGGTCTTTAGGAATTACTGTTTTCAGCAGCTGGCTCCCGGGGGTCCTGCAGTATGAATAAGTTTAAATACATATTTTGGTTATTTAACTTTTTTTCTATGTGCAATTGGATTCCAGGCCAGCACTTGATAATAATGGAATCATTGTCTACAAATTCCCAATCAAAAGTGCCTACTACAAGCAAGTAACATTCTGCAAGGTGCTTGAATAATGTGTCTTGTCGTGTGAATGTAGTTTCCCAGGTTTCCTAAGGAAATTAGTATCATTAGTTACATAGATTTGCAATTACTTGGTGGTAGAAGTATGTTTTGCAGTATGTACAGTTGTATATTGCTAAATAGTGTATACGTGAGCATTTGTGGTCATATGTTAGGAAAATTTGTCGTGCTATATCAGCCGCAGAGGTGAAGTAGAGGTCACGGTGTCTGTCTCAGACCAGTGCCCCAATTCCAACCCCAGGTACCTTGCCAACTCATGGCTGCCTGCCAGCCTAACCCTGTACATGTGTAACAAGAGCTTCTATAATATATAAATAGTTGTAGATCTGTGCTGGAGCCACAGGAGTCTGATCCTCCCTATTTAGCCTCTGCTCTGCTCACATGGCCACATGGATTTCTCCTGCCTGCACTGTTGGATGCTGGATAACATATAACTTTACCAAAGTATCAAAAATAGATTTTATTGCCTGAGTCAGCTTTAAAAAGAATCCACCTTTCTGTGTGCCGGAGTTTATAGGTTTAATCTTAAAAGACAGGCACATGGTGTTTGTGTTGTGCTGAAGCTATGATGACTTATGACAGTGCATAACTTTAGTAACGATGTACCAGTGGGAATCTGCACATTAAGCAAAGGATGTAGTTTCAGAACAGTCGCTATTATGGTTTCTGTCTGAAGTAAGCTGGCTCTAGAATCTTGGGGAACGGATACTTATGTGTTACACAAATAAATTAAATAATGTTTTTTTTTTACGTTTAATGGACGGTAGGATACAGGATACATTTTCCATAAGTGTAGTTTTTCTTTTTTCCTGATTTGAGTTTAAATGTATGTTACATTGTAATCTGTATGATATTGTATGCATGTGCTTTTAGTTTGTAAGACTACAGCCATAATGGATAAAATTACCAGTGAACAGGGATTTGTCACCTGAACAAGCAGATTTGTGATTGGTTGGAGCATAGCATAGCAACAGAGGAGATGATAAAATCCTACCAATAAATTATACCAAATCCTTAGTCCTCAAAATTTTTATCAATTGCTTCACAAGTTTGTTAAAACAAAAATGGCAAAACGATTTTAATGTATCTTGTTTTTTCCAGCCTACAGATGAAGACTGGGAACAATACATAATAATGAAAAAAACGACATGTGATGGTAATGGCATGTGTATATGCTATCTACAATATGTGCAGAATCTTTTTCACAAGTATTTTATGATTCTATGAGTGATTCTATACTCTATTCACAGCCCTATTTCCAGCCTTAACTAGTCGAACAACACAATCTGCAGAGTATTACACTGTCCTTTGGGGTGAGGTAGTAGGTTGTATAGTTTTAGGGTGATACCCTGCCTCTCAGATAACTATACAACTTACTGTCTTTCCTGAAGTGGCTATAATATCAGCGCCATGAATGATGGATGTCTTCGGAAGTGATGCCACCAAAACAACGACTGCAGCTGTGACATGTTGGGGGTGAAATAAAAAATATTTCTTCAATTGTTTTGTTTATATGTCATTAATTATGTCATTAATTATTAATATATTGAAATGCTTAATTATTAATATATTGAAAATAATTGAAAGAAAGTGGCAGTATTCTTGTATTTGGTATAAATCGTGTTGAAAAATTGACTGCTCTTCTTTACCCTTTTTTACCATTTTACTTTTTTTTTTTCTATTACCCCTTTAAGACAAAAATTGTTTAGTTGTTTTTGTTTGTAGTTCTGGTGTTCATACAGGGTGAGGTAGTAGGTTGTGTGGTTTCAGGGTAGTTATGTTGCCCCATCAGGAGATAACTGCATATCCTACTGCCTTCCTTGAAGAGCAGCGATACAACACCTCATCACTAGCAGGTGCCGTTAGTCGTCTGTCATCTGTGCCACCTCCATAACAATCGGGCTTTCTATAGTGTTGTATAAATTAGTTATGCAGCTCCACAGAAGTGTGATTCGTATTTTTGTCTTTTGATGTTCATATTTGTATACATTAACTTTGCCATGTAATAACTAGCCAGGTAACAATGTAAAACAAGGTTTAAAAAGGTCAATATTAAAATTATGTAAATGCACAAAACAAATTATATTTCCACTACTACTATGACTACTACTTTGTATAACCCCAAATCAGAAAAAGTTAGGACAGTATGAAAGATGCATATTTTTTTTAAAAAAAAGAGATATTGAATGTTTTGTCTGGTGTGATGTGATTTCAAACAGGTGGTGTCAATAGGTGATTGTAATCATGATTTGTTACAGAAGCTGCATCCAGAAAACACTGAGAATTTGATGATCAAAGATGGGCAGAGGATCAACAGTTGCATGAGACGAATCAACAAATTCATGAGAAAATCATTGAAATGTTTAAAAACAATGTATGTCAAAGAAAGAACGGATCGAAATATCACATTACATTTTTCTCTCTTGACAGTATGACACATTTAAGCAATCGGGATGAATTTCAGTGAGTAAAAAAAAAGCACAAACTTAAGCTGAATGATTATGATCAGCAGTCCCTCTGTCAGCACTGCATCAAGAACCGTCATTCAACAAAAGCTGATATAACCACATAGACTACTACAAAAGATTACTTTGGCAAACATTTATCAAGCACAACAATATGGATGTACATTCACAAATGCAACTTGAAACTTTAACATGCAAAAAAGAAGCCTTACATTAACCATGTGTAGTGGTGGCCTCAACATCTCTGGACTTGGAGTCATCTAGGATGGCCCACACATTCAGTCAACCACTCCACCATGCCCAAGACTAAAGAGGTGTCTAAGGTAATCGGGTACAAAATTGTAGACCTGCACAAGCCTGGCATGGGCTACAGGACAATAGGGAACAGCTTGGGGAGAAGGCAACAACTGTTGGTGCAATTATTAAAAAAAAGGAAGAATCACAACATGACTGTCAATCTTCATCAGTCTGGGGCTCCATGCAAGATCTCACCTCATGATAATGATTTTAAGAAAGGTCAGGAATCAGCCCAGAATTACACAGGAGGACTTGGCCAATGACCCGAAGAGAGCTGGGACCACAGTCTTAAATAAGACCGTTAGTAACAGGCTATGCCGTCGTGGATTAAAATCCTGCAGGGCATGCAAGGTCAGATGAGATCAAATAGATTAGCTTTTGATTCACGTTTGGAGGAAGAAGAAAAGGCAACTAAGGAGTGGCTCTACAAGAAGCATTTCAAGGTCCTGGAGTGGCCTAGCCAATCTTTAAAGGGAGCTGAAACGTAATGTTGCCCAGGGACAGCCCCGAAACCTGAAAGATCTGGAGAACATTTGTATGGAGGAGTGGTCCAAAATCCCTGTTACAGTGTGTGCAAACTTGGTCAAGAACTACATGCAACGTCTGACCTTTGTTTGTGTAATTACAAACAAAGGTTTCTGTACCAAATATTAAGTTCTGCTTTTCTATTGTATCAATTACTTATTATATACAATAAAATATTTAATGCAATAAATAAAAATTATTTCTTTAAAAATCATACAATGTGATTTTCTTGGGTTTTTTTAGATTCTGTCTCTCACAGTTGAAGTGTACCTACGTTAAAAAGGTCTGAAAACGTGCAAAATTGGCAGTGTCTGAAATATTTATTTTCCCCATTGTACATGAAAAGGGTCAATAAAAGCTTCAGATTAGCACATCAGTAAGTGTAAATTTAATTAAAATGAACGTACTGTTGGCTAAATCAAGTAATGCAATTGTATTAAATATTAAAATAATGTCATTAATTAGACATACAAATGGACAGGAATGCAAATTTATGAATTTTGTTGCTAGATTTAGACTATCCTGCCAAATTAAAAAGGTATCTGGCAACAAATTTAGCTCAATTTATCATTTATTTGAAACTTTTAACAAGTTTTAAAAGTGACTTTAACATGCACACATTTTCCCTCTTAATGTCAAAACTCATGATCTGTCTGCATGGCTGCAAAAGAATATTGTGTCGCTGTATAAACCAAAATAAAGTCGTCAATGGGCACAAGGACCATAATAAGTAGGAAATAGCGTCACCTGCTGGACTAATTGTGAAATTAATCCGGTATGAGGTCATTCTGTTTAGACTTTAAAACGTGTTTGGTTATGTTTCCATTATGGATATGGACAATGGAGCGCAAACCAATATCAGTTCAATATTATTTCCTCCACATGTTAAATATCTTCCAAAGTGCCCTGTTTTCCCAATGTTTTCTTTTAACTATACGTTGATAATGTAGCTCAGCTTTGGTTAAAATTGTCTGTCATATGTATGAACATCTTAATATCTTTACATGTTTGCAAATTCTTAACATACTTAATTAGTTTAGTTCCATTTGAGTGCTTATTAAAAAAGTTTTAAAAAAAATACCTTATCATGGTTAAATGTTTTATTTCCACACTTTAGAACAAGAAAGGATGTACGGTGACTTTTGAAATACTGAAAGCTCTTTTTATTACCAAATGACATGAGTTTTACACTTTGGATCATGTAATCCAGACATAAATTTGTACATAATGCCCTGGGGAGGGACAAAAGTAGGATAAGAGGAGATTTTGGGGTGTTTTGCAACACATTACCAGTGTCCTCATATTGAGCCCTCCCAGGGAATGTAGCAGTGGCTCTCCTTTACTTTACTCCTGGAGCAGCTCAAGCTGAGGCAGTATTCTGAATTACCTCAAACCAGTTACATGTTGTTTTTCAACAATAACCCTTAACAACTTTTCCTCAATGTTTCTTTTGTTTTACATGTGTATTCTAAAAACATTTAGTCTAATTTGCCATTTTTATTGCTGACTGGTAATTTAAAGGAAATAAAAAAAAACACATAAAACATGTATTTGCAATAATTAACTGCTTGTAGTTCACAGAATGTTTATTTTTTATTATATCTGGAGTTATACATACCGTTATTTTTATGCTGTTGACACATTATATGCCTACAACAACAACTCTGTAATTGTGGTAACGTGCTTTTAGCTCAATTTCTTTATTGCATTTAGGTTGATTTCAGACTTTCTCAAGTATTTTCAATTTAATTACATTCAGTACTCAGTGTTTCTGTGTTTATGCAAATTAATTTAACAATAGCAGGTTTACAGATCCCAAGTAAGTAAGACAGAGATGACAGTGACAGGTGGCCTTTTCAGGAAGCAGGCTCAAAAGACTAACCTATACACCTCTGGGCAAAATCATGAAATACTTGTTTGAATTCACTATACCAATTAAAGTTATACACTTCATTATCATTTAAAGCATATTTTAAATGCAAATGAAAATAATTGCAGTTTTTCTTACTGTACTCTTTTATTTCAATTGTCTACAATATGATCCCCATATTTTTGATGTTTTGTCTGATCAACTTCTTTTCATTTAAAAATAAACATCCTTACACTACAAGCCTGCAAAACATTCCAAAAATATATGTAAAAAAACCTAAATAATTATGTAACTGTAAACATGATTTAATGAAAATGGCAAACCTTTTTCAAGCAATACAATACAATACAGTGCACTTAGCAGAGGTCATTTACAGTGCTGTGATGATGTAGAACACAAAGCAGCATATGCTGAATCTGTGGAAGGTAATACACATAGTCACTGGACCTGCGAGTGGTAAACAGTACTCTTCTCTGATGAGTCATGATGACAATCATCGTGTCCTGATCTGGCAAGTACAAGGAACATAGGAGAATCCCCTTTTATATGAGAAAGGGACTCCTTTGGTGGTGGTGGAATCATAGTTTGGACTGGTATCAGCATAGGTGGTCATACCAAGCTCCACATAATCAGAAATGGATCACTAACTGCTTTCAGATACCCAGATTATGTCCTGCACCCTATAGTTGTACCCTATGCTGGAGCAGTTGGAAATAACTTTTATTTTCCATGGACAACAATGCAATACTCCACCGTGCACATCTCATCAACAACATGCTTTAGGAGGCAGGAAATAAAAGAAAATGGCCTTCACGCTCTCAAGACCTTAGTTACATTAAACATGCTTGAGATGTACTGACAAACCATCCAATGCCCTGGAGCAAGAGTACTCAAAAGACACATGATATTATATCCCCATTGGAAGATATTTCATTTTGAAGTATCCCCACATTTTTGTTAGCAGAATAGATAACACATGTAGCAGCTGGGTCTGCAGATTCTTATCCATCACACCTGCAGTTGGGGCACTGTGTCACTCCACAGCAAAGGCAGGGTTGAAGCGTTCACCATGAGGGCTCCATACTCAAACCTGACAGTCGTCACAAACAGAATTCCTCGCCAAAGTTAATGCAGTTCCAGTTCATATCAGTCCAGGTTTCTCTGGTTGACCACTACAAACAAAGGCAATGAAGGCTGGCTGTCAGTGGCAGGACACATAATGGGCACAGATTTCCTTCTGCTAAGCATGTGGAAATAGTCCAGGCAAAGACAGGGGTGTGTAGTCAAGGAGCAGTGTCTGAATGATGCACAACAAAATTGTGGGAGCTATATGTGTAGCCTTTTGTAAATTCTTCAAAACATTTATTGTATTTATCAACTTGAGTCACTATTTGCTGTAATGTAGTTAGTAATTAATGTTGATTTTTAATATTTTTTATTATTGCTTTTGTTGTAATGCTTTGGCAATATTGTTGTACCTACAGTCGTGCCAATCAAGATACCGGTAATTTTTTTGAATCTTTGAGCGAAAGACAGTGTCTTGGTATCTTTGAAGATCTAGTGAGAATAACAGTGAATGCATTATGCATGTTGGTAGAGGTGTCGGTTAGTGGGAAGCCTTTTCAGCTGCTGGTACTGGTGAGCTGCTTTACAGTGCAATGTCAATTAATGAGTTTGAGTACAGGAAATATTGGACAAAGGCTTGCTTCCCATTATTGAAAAGTATCTAAAGCAGAAATATCACATGATTTTGCACCATGGCAATACTCCTATTCACACTGTGAAGTCTATCAAAAATACTAAACTTTCCAAAAACATTTTCAATTACAATTTTAACTACTAATCAACAGTTTGTAGGAAAGTGGAACAACACTGATGCTTCTTTTCTTAATAATTTTCCTATATAACTTTCTCACCAGTTAAGGAAATCAAGCAAAGTCTATTTCAAAAATAAGTTATTTTACCTATTTCATATTGCCATTTATACTACTAAAAGCCTAAATGTTCTGCAGTATGGGGTTTGGCCCTTTTTATTAAATATAAAAACAAGTTAAGGCACTGAGAATTCTGTCCATATGTGACAAACATTTGTCAAACCCCATCCAAACAACAACCAAAAAAGTGCATTTGAATATGGATACACTGATATTTCTAACCACCTGATTGTTTTAAGATATACAGTAAAAGATTAAAGGAAAACAGTTTGAAGTTAAAATTAACACATTACAATTTTTAATTATAGCATGTATTGGACATATGTACAGATAAAGATGATGATATATTTATTAAAACTATTAGCACATGAATTCAATTCCAGTAGTGCAGCAGCATTGCAGCTAGTCACTGGGTCAAGGAGCTTCGTGTGATCCAATCACTAGTACTCATGCTACTGAAATTAGTTAGTAATGTGTTAATGCATTATAATAAGTTTTAGTAAAGCAGCTAATCTAAAACCAGGAACCACAGATAGACATATGTACATACATAGGTACATACATTCAAACAAGAAAACATGTTAAACAATGCATAATCTGTGCTGCATTTGTCTTTCATTATCCACATCAACACAAAACGCACCATGAACAAAAACCTTCACAGGATTTACTAACCACGTGGCTTGATGTCAGGCCACAGTTTTGACAATCAGCAGCAGGACTAACAACATTTGCATAAAATAATTGTCTGCATGCCCTTAACAGATATTTTAGCTGTTCTACCTGAGACTGAATTCTGTTAAATGGGCTAACATTGATCCAAACTATACATACCATGATTTTTCTTGTGGCATATAAACAAAATGAATTACCAAATTAAATCACAGATACAGTATTCTACAAAAGTGAGTACACTGCTCACATTTTTCTATTTTATTACATTTTTTTATAGAACAACACTGAAGATATGATAATTTGATTCAATGTAATCAGTCTACAATTTGTATAACAGTGTAAATTTGCTGTGCCCTCAAAATAACAACACACAGCCATTGATGTCTAAACCACTGGTAACAAAAGGGAGTACACCCCTAAGTGAAAATGGACAAATTGTCCCCAATTAGCCACTTTCCCTCCCTGGTATCATGCAACTTGTTAGTGTTACAAAGTTTTATGTGTGAATGGGGAGCAGATGTGTTACATTTGGTGTTACTGCTCTCACACTCTCTCATATTGGTCACTAGAAGTTCAATATGGCAGCTCATGGCAAAGTACTGACCGAGTATCTGAAAAAAGAATTGTTTCTCTACATAAAGATGACCTAGGCTATAAGAACATTGCCAACACCCTAAAAGTAAGTACAGTGACCAAGACCATACAGTGGTTTAACAAAGGTAAAGGAAGGTCAAGAATGTCTTCAGATCTAAATTTTAATCTGTGGGACATTCTCAAACAGAAGGTGGAGGAGCGCTAGGTATCTAACATCCACCAGCTGATGACCAGTGATGATGTCATGGAGGAGTGGAAGAGGATTTCAGTGGCAACCTGTGAAGCTCTAATGAACTCCATGCCCAAGAGAGTTAGGCAGTGCTGGAAAATAATGGTGCCACACAAAATATCGACACAATTTGGTCATTTTTATTTAGGAGTGTGCTCAATTGTGTTACCAGTGGTTTAGACATTAATGGCTGTGTGTAGTTATTTTGAGAGCACAGCAAATTTACACTGTTATACAAGCTGTAGACTGATTACTTTATATTGTATCATAGTGTCATATTTTCAGTGTTATCCCATGAAAATATATAATAAAATAATTTCATAAATGTTAGGGTGAAATCCATCTTGTAAGATACTGTAGCATTCTCTTAACAGAATTTAATCTGCTAGCTTGACAAGCATTTTCCAACGTTGTTCACTGCAGTGTGAATAAATTCGTATATTATTTATTGTTATATTAATATAGATCAGTTTGCTTTAGTATAAAAATATAAAACACCATTTGAAATTTATAATTGTATGTAGTGTGCTTACTACTCTATTTCAATGGCAATATGTAAGCAATTCCAAAATATCTAAATGACAAATGTATTAAACAGAGTATAAACGCTGTGCTTTATAAAAAAAAAGTGCATTTAGGTACAAGGAGAGATACTATTATGGCTGAAAAATATGCTGATTTGCATTAATGCAGATGTAGTGCTGTTCACTTCTAAACAAAATTTCTATGCTACATACTGTTTGTTTTTCTCCCGACCTTCTTGGATTAAGGCATTTTAGATCTTAAACATATACTATTCCACATTACATACTAACAATAAAACCTGAGTGGGATAACAGCTAACATAAAGGATACTAAACACCACAAATAGTGTGGTTCAATTTAAAATTTGTATGAGCATGCACAGGTTATGTACATCCTAAGGGTAAAAGCAAATTATAAAATGTGTGGTAGCAAGTATTTCTTTGGATTTCTTGCCTATTTTACATGGGAAAGTTAATAGCAATTAACTAAAAGTAATACAGCCAGTTTACTTGTCTTTGCATGTATACACTTTATCTAGCTACAACTATCACTGATAATTAAAGGTAGGCTATAGAGAAGAATCACAGAATAATGTTAAGCAGTATTACTGCCACTATCTTTTGGACAAACATTATTTCCAAACAACATAGCCTAATTAAGCTATAACCCAAAATGTAAAATGTAACAATATGGCTAAAACTAATTTGGCTGTCCCATTATGTGTGTGTATATGGTAATTCCATGGTTAAGTGTATATTGCTAGTGCTGGTCAATAGGCTGTCATTAGAACATTATCCAATCAGAATCCTGAACCCAGTCTGGACTTTACCCAAGGATATTTTTTTTCCATGGCAATGAAGAATCAAACGAGATCCAACACAAGGCAAAATATACAGAGGTTCATTGCATGCCGATGGCACCAACAATAAATCAGACCAGATTTCCCTAATCTCCATTTTCTTCATATTAATAGCCATATGTTTATAGACAGCTAAATGACAAATACATTTTTTCATAAATATCTGGACAGTTAATGACCCTTAGCCATAGCTATCTAGACAATCGACATGACCTTTAGTCACAATTATTGGCACCACACAACAGCTGTTACACTGTTACCACTTTATACTTTGTATAAAAAAAAAAAAATTATCCAATTTCAAAAGTACTAGAATCCCTATCACAGATATAAATAGTTTATAAACCATTTAACAACAATGTACCAACAACCTAGCAACCACTCATCAAATAGCTGGCTTTGACAAGGCAAAAAGAAGCAATTGCACTTCATAAACATCTGTGTTTTTGTTTGTTTAAATGCTGTAGTGCACTGATATTTGCACATTACATGTATGATATGCGAGTAAACCGGATCAAAAGGGTATTAGATTAATTCTGAATGTATCTTGATTTAGTTTGCAAAATACATAAACCAAAATTTTTGCATGTGTCAAACTTATTGTAAATATCTTAAATAATCGATCAACTTTTCTTTAAAATGAATTTTTGTTGTTATTTATTTTATAATATCTACATGTATAACTGGTGTTTATTTTATTAAAATGTTGGACATTAGCTGCCCAGTCTGTTTCCATTGCAAATGTTTGCCTTCACAACAACATTAAAGCAGTGGTAGAAAATGTAAGAAAGTGGACTTAATGTATGATCATGGACATAACCTTGATTATTGCTTTCATGGTACACCCTTTCCAAGGCTGAAATTAATTAGTAAAATACATACTAATATTTCAAGACCTCTTCCTGGTGATTTTTTTAAATTAATATAATGTTTGAGAAACTGAATTGACTTGCTTTAGCCATTGATGTACATATAGAGTGAAAGATTTGTGATAGCTTTTAAGGAGTGATTAATGCTGTAACCTTTACTTAAAGGGGGCAGTTTGTAATGCTACAAAAGCCCAATCACTTGACCCAATTTACCGGAAAAAGCAATCCCCTAACAATGGCAGCCATATTTCAGACCCAAAAGCAATGGTTAAATCAGAAATACCAATTGATTAAAATGACTGTACAGTCTGCAAAAGGTTAAAATGTATGTTTTGTTTAAAAGACACTGAAATATACACTCTCCAGCCACTTTATTAGGTACACCTGTTCAACTGCTTGTTAATACAAATATCTAATCAGCCAATCAGATGGAAACTGCTCCAAGCATTTAAGCATGGAGTCATGGTCAACACGACTTGCTGAAGTTCAAAACGAGCATTAGAATGGGGAAGAAAAATTATTTAAGCGACTTCGAATGTGGCATGGTTGTTGGTGCTACACAGCCTGGCCTGAGTATGTCAGAAACTGCTTATTTACCCAAATTTTCACTCACAGCCATCTCTAAAGTTTACAGCAAATTTCTAAAAAAGAAAAAATATGCAGTGAGTATATGAGTAAGTGAAAATGTTGAGGACAGAGGTCAGAGGAGAACGACCAGACTGATTTGAGCTGACAGAAGGACAACAGTATTTCAAATAACCACTAATTACTACTGAGTGATTAAAAAGGAGCAGCTCTGAATACACAACATGTCAAAATCGTTGCCTGGCCTGATATGTCTCGAGTTCTGCTTCTGATGTGGAATTCAGGTGGCAGGGTCAGAGTTTGGCATGAACAACATGAAAGCATGGATCCATCCTGCCTTGTATCAACGGTTCAGGCTGCTGGTGATGTAATGGCGTTGGAGATACTTTCTTGGCACATCTGGATTCCATACTAATGCAGCATTGTTTTAAAGTCACAGACTACCTGAGTGCTATTGTTATCCATGTCCATGACCACAGTGTTCCCATATTTTGATGGCTACTTCCAGCAGGATAATACACGTCACAAAACTCAAATCATATCAAACTAGTTTCTTGAACATGACAATGAGTTTACTTTATTCCACTGGGCCCCACAGTCACCAGATCTTAGTCTCAACACTTTGTTGAAGCTACGCTACAAAGAAATAAACCAGTCCTGGAGCAAAGGGGTCCAACCCGGTACTAGTAAGGTGTACCTAATAAAGTGACCGATGAGCATAGGTCCCAAAATTAGACTTTGTTTCTTGGAACTTGCCTAGATGCTGAACATTGTGTAAGGTCTCCATGTACACCAAGATAGCAGAAGATTCCGCAGGAGATTCTACAGTTTTTTTGTCTGGGGAAATGTGGGTGAACTTTCTGCATGCCAAGTTAAGCTTACAAAGAGGAGTGTCAAAATATTTTTGCTTCACTCTATGGCAAGACCGCATCTGGCTACAACTGATGCAATGACAGACATAAAGAAGACTATTGGCAGACATTTTGGATGCCAAAAAGATCCTTTGAAGTACAGCAAAGGCTACAAAACACATTATGACACATTAGTTTTCGATGTACAAACTGACTGACCTCCTTTGTGTGAAGTTATCCCACTGCCAAAAAAAAACCCCCTAATGACAAACATAATGAGAAATATGGGCAGTTTAACAGCGAGTTTGCTCACCAGGGGAGAGGTGCATTATAAAACATAAGGACAGCTTCAGATACAGCCATAATCCCTGCTTTTCTTTTTTCAAGAGTCCACTGCAGTTACAAACCCTGGACTACTCTGAAGTCACTGGTAAAAGGCTGTTATGAATGTCAATAACTTGAGTACATTCAAGTAGATATAATGCAGATCGTCCTATAGCTTCTGAACAACAAATCATTACCATGCCACCCCTTCTGCTTATGTTCTGATCACAGTGGTTCATACTGCTGTTCTGAACAGGCCCACTTTGCAGGCTTACCTTCTGTGGCTCATGATGACTTTCATAAAGGGCAGTGAGCATTTTAGAAACTGTTATAAATCATATAAGTCTTAAAAGTAGAATAAAAGATTAGTGCAGTGTGAATTAGCACTATATTGAAACTAGTTCTCCTTAAAAAAAAAAAACTCCCTTTACTACCTAGTCCAAACAGTATGATCCCTTCTTTAAAGAATTTCTGGGCACCGCCATCTCTTGTGCATAGTGGTTTATAAGTAACCCTTCCCACAAGGATATAGCCTAGATTTCGGAGAGCACATCAGAATCCAGACAGCACGTCCTTGTTCTGTTTGCTAGGGCCGAACAAGCCTCTGTATTCCTCAATGCACCTTAACCATCAGAAAGGAGCCAGGGATTTACTTTTTCTTCTATTGCTCATTTCTCCACATGTCCAATAGGATTTTTCATCATACAAGTCTTCCTTAGTACATGTCTCTATAGATCTCCTGAAGTAGAGGATGTAGTGAGGTGTCTTCAGTCTTCTTGATCTCCTGAACTAATTGGGCATGCTCTTTGACGAGCTGACGTAGGTCAGCTAGTTTCTGCATCAGTTTGGGGAAGAGGAAGGTGTTGTCAGGATGGTTGTTCTGAATATGTAGCTGCAGCACATGAATGATGTTCTCTTGCATGTGTTCAATGTCAGGAACATTCACCAGGCCTGGTCGATCTAAAGAACAAGAAAAGGGATTTGATTCAACTTGTTCAAGATCATGCATAAAACACCTAAATCATTGAACACCCCCAACTCCTGAGTGGAACAATCAAATTATTACACAGAAGAGAGAAAATTCTAGATTATGCTTCCTCAGAAGTGTTGTTTATTTCAAGCTCAGTTAATCAGAAACAAAGAACAATTTTACTGTCCAATTATCTAGAGTGCTGTTTAGTAGAAAAAAGTTCACTTTTTGTTTGACACTCAAATGCTTAATGTAAAAAAAAGTAATAGTATAAAATACCTAGCAATCAACTAGAAATACGAATTTTTTTCTCAAGCCTTACTGATGATAAGTACTGTATAGCTATATACTTTTGGTGCACCACACTGCTTTACGATCTTTCTTTATGACGGAAAAAAGCTTAACCAGGGCTCTTCACCCAAGACACTGGGGTCGCTGATTTGAAATTAATAGCAGCACACAAGCCCGAGCTTTAGATTTTTTCTCTATTCATGCATTGTTCAGCAATCACATGTTGCTATTTTGTCAGGCCATGGTGAGGAAATGATCCTGCTTTGCTCATTGCACAAGTCACAAGAAGCATTAATGTGTAACAAAGGTACACTCTGGGAACAGTTAGCCTTTCTTTTTGTAAAAAGTAAATTCATTATTTAAATTACATCTTAAAATACTTTGTATCCCCCATGTACGAAATTTCACTGGATATTAGACCTCGTCACCCCTGTTCCCAACGTTTTGCATGTTCTCCCTGTATCTGCGTGAGTCTACACCAGGTTTCCTTCCACATTCCAAAGATGTGCATTAAGTCAGTTGGTGTCTCTAAAGTGTTGCAGTTTGAGTGAGCATGTGTATGCGCATGTGACTACTTTGTTTCCTGTGTTGCTGGTTAGGCCCTGACTCCCAGTTACCCTAAAATGGATTAGCAGGTATGAGAAGGATTTAAATAATTAATTCCATGATTATGCGGAATAAAATTGTAATAAAATGTCTCAAGTGTTAAATATGTATGCAACTATATATATATATATATATATATATATATATATATATACACACACACACACACACACACACACACACACACACAC